>JAMKQA010003876.1:0-23496 GCA_024699735.1 Posidonia australis
CATATGCAATTTCTCTTTTCAAAACATTTATCAAAACCATTTTCCATTCATAAAACTCTTTGCAAATCACATGCATTATGCATCAATTCATTACCTGTGGTCTTTAAACCCACACATTCTTTCATGGTCTTTGTACCATCCAATCACCCCTCACATGGGTCCATATTCATACACATAAGCCATGTTTCACATCTCATGGAAAACATCATTAAAAACAACATATTTGCATGCATCATCTTATAAGTCATTTCCATGCATTTCATACATTTATCATGTATTTATCCATATTTATCAACATTTTTCTAAACTTTTCCCATAATGGCTCAGGGTCATAATTCGGCATACCGAATTTTTGTTCCGGTCGACCGAAATTCCCTGATTCGGTCGACTGAAGTGTTTTGACATTCAGAATCCCTGTTAGATAAACCAGTCCCCCGTTAGAACGGTCGACCAAAATCATCTGGTTGTCCGAAACCCCCTGATTCGGTCAATCGAAATGCTTTGGTCGTCCGAATCAGTGGTCCAGGGAACCAGCTGGGAGCATTTTGGCATACCAAACCCAGTTCGCCATACCGAATTTCCACGAGTGCAGAAATCTCCCCGACCTCTGCCGTTTCTTCTCCCCAAAGTGGGAGTAAGGATCAGACCCATCAAAAATGCCACGAAAATTACCAATAAAACATGAGGTGTAGACCTCCAAGTCTACACGAAATCCCCTCAATCCGATCATAAAACCGTTAAGCATGTTGTTCTATCAAAAATCACAAAGGCATCAAGCTCGAATACAATCATTGTAGCATGCAACATAAACATCTACAAAAACCCCACAAAATACCCATGGATCAACAAGACATCAACATGAGCATGCCATTCATCACATTCTCAACAATTTCCCTATTTTTGCATGATTTTAACATGATTATCCATGATTTCCTCCTTTAACCTAACAAGCCTCAACCGAGGGAAAGAAGCAGAAGGAGGGACACATACCTAGCTTCGACGAGCCTCGCGTGTCCTCAAGCACCGACGGTGCACGGCACCAGCCAACCACCACACTCGCGCAATCTCCTCCGGTGCGCGACGTTTCCTCAGCTTCCACACTCCCTTGCGCCTTCTCACTCTGGTTCTCCCCTCTACCCCCACACGACCCACCTCCCTCTTTAAAGCCACCTCCGCTGCTGCCATCCCTCGAAGGACGCCAATCCGCCGTCAGCCTCGCTGCTCTAGAAGGGGCTGGACAAGCAGCCCTCCCACTAGCCCACACGCGTAGGAGAGGACCGATCGCAAGTCACGGGCACGGAGAGAAGAAAAACAGGGGTCACGGGCACAGTTGGCTCTTTGACCAGGTCCAAGCCCAAGCCCAAGTGGGCATCACACCCAAACATGGGTCCCAAAGCAAAACAGACCCATCAGCCTGAGAAGTCAAATCTGAAGGGAGAAACCAAAGGCACAAAACACAGGGAGAACCACACCCAACCAACACATCCTAAATTAACCATTTAATAAACCACACACACACAAATAATTACAAGAAATTCCATGGTTTATATTAAATGGAAAACTAGGCACAGATGTTATAGCGCCGGAGAAGAAAGAAACTGTTGGAGGGCTGTGGCGCGTGATTCAGGGGTGTAGGAAGCTTGGAGGCAACGAGTGGAGCATTTCCCCTCTTCCAAAAGCGAGAATGGGACACTGCCCCCCTCCTCGAACCAAGCTCGCTGTCGACGTGATTCAACTCCAGTGAGCTCGACTGCGGTGGCAATCCAGGGCACGTTGCTTGGATGTGAAGGCTACGGAGTGTTAGGGGCATGCCGTGGAGCGTTCCTGGAGGCTTGGAGAGGCACAACGATGCAGGAGCCACGTAATCAAGGGCTATTTACAGTCTTCCTCCCCGGTAACGCTGACGTCGCGTGACTCCGGTGATCTTTTGGTGGAGGCTTCCGCAACGACTGGAGTAGGGTTTTGATGGGTGGAGAAGCAAAATGGAGGTCTTGGAAGGAGGTTTGAGCGCTCCAGGATTTAGGTCAAGCCCTGGACTCGCCCCCCTACCTAAGCCATCGGAAAAATCGCTCTAGTGAGGCCTGGGAGCCCGATTCCGACCAATGGAGACCTCTGGATCTGTTGGAATCGATCATGGAAGACAGAGGGAGACCTAGGAGAGCATTTTGGACATGAATGGAGGTCTGTAGAGGGCATACCTGGTCTGGCAGTTGAGTTGACCGCCAGAGCTCGCTGGAGATGACTAGAAACTCAGAATTCTTACCTCAACAAGCTTCCTCCTTGCTCCAGGATCACTCTGGTAATTCTAATTGGGAGAAAAAGCTTTGGGAAGCTCCTCTCTCAATTTTCCAAAAGTCCCCTTTTCACTTGCAAATGGGGCTATTTATAGGCTTCCAAATGGCTTGGTTGGTTGTTATGGTTAGAATGGAAGGTGGTTAAAAATAGGTGGGAAGTGGTTATGGTGGTTGGAGTGAAGTGGGAAGTGTTTAAGGTGGTTAAAAAGATGTGGGAAGTGGTTAAGAAGAGGTGAGAAGTGGTTAAGGTGGTTGGAGTGAAGTGGGAAGTGGTTAAGTTTGTTGGAGTGAAGTAGGAAGTAGTTAAGTTTGTTGGAGTGAAGTGGGAAGTAGTTAAGTTTGTTGGGGTTTGACTTATGGCTTAGGGTTTGACTTATCGGTTTAGGTTTGACTTAGGTTTAACCTAGGTTTAGGGTTTGGATTAGGGTTTTGAATTTAATTTAGGTCTTAAGCTAGGGTTTAAGGTTTGGATTAGGGTTTAGACTAGTGTTTTTAGGGTTTCTCTAGGGTATTATGATTTTGTTTTGTATTTTAGTGCTTTTCAAGGATTTTTAGGGTTTTCCTAGGGTTTTATGATTTTGTTTTGTATTTTAAGGTTTTCCTAGGGTTTTTAGGGTTTTGTTAGAGTTTTGTTTGATTTTTAGCATTTTCCTTGGGTTTCTAGGATTTTTTAGAGTTTTGTTTGGTTTTTTAGAGTTTTATTTGGTTTTTTTTAGGGTTTTCAGAATCCTGTTAGGGTTTGGTCCATTTGCAAGCATATTTGGGTGTCTACAACCAATTACCAACCAGTATTTATGATTTTGGTTTTAAGCCTGGGAGGCATTGTGTTTTAGGCTAGATCTAGTTGGAAATGCGGTTTCTCAAGATATGAGTTTTGAAAGTTATTTTGGTCTTAGGAAGAAATCCCAAGCAATAAAAAGAAAGATGATTTTCGAGAAAGAATATGGTTTTGCAAACAATTTCCAAATATTTTAAAAAGAAAAAGGAAATGATGTTTTAAAATGAATTTTCAAAAAGGCAAATAAGTTTGTAAACTAAAAGCTGTGTTTTTAGTAATGTTGCCAGATTTTGTTATTTGTGTGTTTGGGTACATATTGGGTGACTTAGATGTCACTCACGCGTGCTTTATTTGGTTTTCAGGTGTAGGTCGTGTGCAGTCATGTTCCAATGCTGGAGTTGGAGCTTCTAGCTGCACATCATTTCCTGGAAGTGATCCTTAGTTACAATTATTTAATTTTACTGTAATTAATGTAATTTTGCTTATAATACTATGATTTAGGTAATGTACTCGGGTCTGGGGCGTTACATGATGAGGTAGAGAGTCATCCTAACTCAAATCATTTAGCACTTGCATCTAGCCCTACACACAACCTCCATCGTCGAGCCCATGCATCACATCGCACCAACTCAGCAAAGACGGCAACCTAGGTGAAAGGGACCTTGCTATGCCAAAGAAGATTACACTCCTCTAATAGAGCGACTAAGTGTCATTTCCCCAAGGTTGAGTCGTCTCTAAAACTCCTAAACCCTCACCCACTATCGGATCCTGTTCCTCAATGGTATGATACGAGCACATACTGCAAATTTCATCGTCGAGCCAAACATTTGGTTGATGGTTGCATCACTTTGTAGGACGCCATTCAAAATTTGATCGATCGAAAGGTTGTGAACACTAGCTCTGTAGAGGTAGAGCACACCCCTACATTCATTACTACACAAGTATCTACACTTGCAGTAGTGCACCTGGATCAGCCTAACATACCCTCACTTGAGTTTTCAGATTCTGAGGATGTCGCAGACTCGAGGGTTTTCTCCCTTTCTCCTATCCCCTCTGATTCCAGCTTCTCCCCGGTGAGTCCTGTTAACCTCATTGGTTTGTTTCCTTTTCTTGTTTCTATCTTTTTGTGGGAGGCTCCACGCGACACTAAGACTTCCAACACTCTGGACCTCAACAAAAGATATCAACCAGCAGTTTCATCAACAGATCCGGTGGCACTACGAGAGTAGCTAGTGGCCCCAACAACACCAATAAAGCAGCACAAATGAGGCAACTAGTAGCAAGGACAATAGTAGTATCATTTTTTACTTGTTTCCTTTATTATTTCTTCTTTTGTATCATCATCATGTATAAAAAAAATCAAAAACAAAAAATAATAACTAAACCAAAAAAATCAAAATAAAAAAAAAAAGAGAGAAAACCATCTTGCATTATGATTTGCTCGATGAGGAAATTCAGAAAGCTTGCCTACATTGGAATGGACAACCCTACCTCAACTGACACTACCCAAATGATCAAGTAAGTGAGGGAGCCATCATCCATTAGAGCCAAACAAAGTGTCCAAACTCTGCAATGGCCTTGCACCTCCATAAGGGAGATAAAATGCTAGGGCAACTAAGCAAGCGAGCAAAGAAAAAATACATCCACATGGGCATAAAAGAAATAGAAAACAGAAGGCGAAGACAGAAGTTAGCCTAAGAGCAAAAGACATATAGCATAACTCTATATCCCACCACACCTTGGAGAGGAGTCAGAGCATGCACTTGGTCGCTCACACCATTGAGGAACTAGACTCCCCCACCTGTAACAAAATCCTCCAGCCTAGATTAGGCGGCTATTACCTCCAAGTCAAGGATAGAGCGAACCCATGCATCTATGTGAGAGAAAAAGACATATCAATGATCTAAAAAAAGCAAGTCTAAGACCCTTAATATTTTCGCACGGAGCCCAGTCCACACACCACCCAATACAGAAAATTTGAGCACCACCAATCACCCATTGAGAGCCACCCATAGCCTACGAGTCTTGGTAGAGTGCATTGAGTCGAGGGCATCCTCCTCCTTTTGCAAGCATATAGCTTTCTAGCATAACTGATGGCAACAGACAAACAAAAATAAAACAAAAGCAACAAAAACAAACATAAAAAATTACATCTAGTCAATAGAGCACGTTTACTTATTCAATCAATAAAACCACTTTCGATAAGCATACTTGTATGCAATAATAAAATCCACCCTAGTAATCATTTCAATAATTGCCTTGCTAGCTTGAACATCTATGCTTGCATATTGCATCATCTTGTAGGTTTCCACTGAGCAACTTCAACCAAGGGCATTTCAGCTACCTATTGGTTAGAGCGCCCAAGCAACCATTCAGCACAGTGCACCTTGCTCTTTCAGAGCCGTAGTTGAGCATGCATGCCTTCAGAGTCTCCATGCAAGCAAGCATTGTTCCTGGTTACATCTTCAAGAGTGCATTTATAGTCACAGCCTGACCCCCTGCTTTTTGCATCTTCCATGGTGCATCCCTTTCTGGTCCTATTCGCCCACGACATGGGTGGTCTATTATGACTGACATGTCCTCTTTTAGCCATTCTAGGCAAAACGTTGCATGTCTGCCTTGAGACCATTGCACACCCACGAGTGGTATTGGGTATTCCCTCTAGCGGTTCAATTTGATACCAACGACATCTGTTATGCCTTGGTAACTCTCGACCTGCCCTACGTTGCATCCTTATATTGTTCACTCCTCGATACCAAGGGCATCTCGGCTACCTTTTGGTATTGTCCTGTCCAAATATGGGCTAGCACCCCTAACTGCCACAGAATTTTTTTTAGGCCTCTCCCATTCCTTCGAGTATAGTATTCCTGTTTCCTCGCAATTGGTAGGCTCGCTGGCTTGCCACCTCCCTCTTGATACCAGAGGCATGCTAACTGTCATTCGGTATCGTCCATCCATATTGTGACCATGCCAGTGGAACCCTGCATGGCTCTCCTTTAGCGCATGCGTGGATGCACACGAGAAGTCCCGATATGGTCACGACGAAAATGGTGAATCAGGAGAAGAAGACTAGACTCGAAAACATCAAGGAAAGATAAGAAAGGATAAAAAAAGGAGTCACCACCTAGTCTTTTAATGGAAAGACGAGGAAAACCAAACATAAAAGAAAACCAAGAAGATAACAAGATGAAGAAAACATGTATGCTCCGTGCCTAATGGATGTAATGCACAAATCAATGTGAGCCAGAGAAAGGGTAAGGATTCTTGTTACGCATGAGGAAGGGGTTAGACACCACCATGCGCCCAAGGAACTCGGTCTTTCTAGGTTTCCTACTTGCTAAATGGCCTATTGGATGTGTGCTTGCCTATTCTGAATGCTCATGCTAAAGATGACTAGAAAACATGCCAAATCAAAGAGAAGAAATGAAATAAAGGGAAAAGGTTAATCCGAGGGACAAATGTAGGCATTGAGAACGTCGCTTTACTGTACACCCGTGGGTGATGAAGAAAATCGTGAAAATCGAAAATTTCTCGAAAACGTCTCACAAATCAGTGGAAATTTGGATAAATCTGAGAAAATCAAATTGGGGAAAATAATCCTCATTCGAGACAATGTCAGCATTGTTAAGCCTTTTAATGTACGCCCTCGGGCAATGGAAAACCAAATCAAGTCAAAAAATACGAAAATCGAGAGAAATCCGAGAAACAATGAGACAAAATATGCAAAATGCATGTGAAAGTGTGAGAAAATGAAATTTCCAAGGGCCTTTGTGCAAAAAACTCAAATTCTGAACGAAAATTGAAATTTTGAAGCTAAATCACCAAAAATACCTAGAAAAACACATTTCATGTAATTTTGAAGAAATCTAGGGTCAAAAGTGCAAATCTGTGCATTTTCGATCAAATTGAAGATTCCTAGGGGTCAAAATGCAATTCTGCCATCAAAACATATATTGAATGCAATTCTGTGGAAATTCAAGGTAAAATATGCAAGAAAAAGAATCCATGTTTGAAAATAGAAAGTTTCAAGGGTAATTTAGTAATTCTTCCCTAGAAAGCATGCCTTTAGTGTGTAATCTGTAAACTTCAGGGGCTAAAATGCAATTTAACTAGAGAAACATACATTCAAAATAATTTTAGAAAAGTTCATGGGCTAAAATGCAATTTAACTAGAGAAACATGCATTCAGAATAATTTCTGAAAATTTTAGGGGCTAAAATGCAAATTAACTAGAGAAATATGCATTCAGAGTAAGTTCAGAAAAGTTCATGGTTCTTTATGCAAAAAATGTTGGATTAAAATGCATGAAAAGAAACTCTAGGGGTTTTTATCAAACTTTTAAACTTGGAAAATGTTATAAGGAAAACTCAGGGGGCACATTGCAATATTTTCAGTTAAAACATTATTCAAACGATTTAAGAAAAATGTATAGGGACCTAAAAGTAAGAGATAGGACCTATTTGTAATAAAAAAATGGACCTAACATGTAACAACACAATATGTTTAGAAATTTAATCAAAGAAAACTATTTTTTTTTTTTATTTAAAAGAAAAGGATCGACGGTCGCCAGCGGCGGAACTCCGCCGTCGACGACCGCCGGAGATGCCTCTCCAAAGGATCCCAAGGCCTGATCGGAGATCAAAGGGCACAGTAAGTAAGAAGGGAGGAGAAGAAAGGGATCTGACGATGTGGATGGAGAATCAGACGGGTAGAGGCGGCTGTCCATCCCTATCACTGTCGAGACGACTCCGATGACGGCACTGGAGAAGGAGAAGACTCTAGAGGCAGCGGTGCGGCAATTCGAGGCTCCTGGAAGGTCGACGGCATAGAGAAGAAGATTCCCCACTGATCCAGAGGGTGCTACGATGCATGGGACTCCCGATCGAGCTCTGACCACATGTCATCTCCATCGGCGACGATAACAACTTTGGTAGAGTCGGGGGGCACTAGCAGAGTGGGATGTCCCTCCTAGTGGCTTCGGTGTGTTGATGGCAGGCCGTGGAGTGATCCTGGTTGATCGGAGAGACGCAGTGGGGCTGGAGGAGCGTGTTCAGTCGTGGTGAACAATCTTTTTCTCCAGCGACGGCGACGTGCCGCGACTCCGACAATCTTCTGGTGGAGGCCTCCGCAGCGACTGGAACGGGGATTTGAGGGGTGGAGAAGCTAGAGGGATGCCTAGGGAGGAGAATCCAATGTTGTAGGACCAGGGACAAGCCCTGGACCAACACACCTACCTAAGTCGCCGGAAAATGACAACGGCGAGGCCTGGAAGCTCGATTCCAGCCAGGGAAGGCCTCTGGCTTGATTGTAATCGATCAAGGGGGATAGAGGAAGACCTAGGAAAGCATTTTTAACATGAATTGAGGTCAATAGAGTGTGTACCTGATCTGGCAGTGTGGTGGATGGTCGGAGCTGGTCGGAGGCTACTGAAGCTTGCCGGAGATGGTTGAGAACTCTGGTTTCTCACCTCCACGAGCTTCCTCTCTCTTCCAGGAGCTCTTTGGTTGGGAGGAAGAAGGCATGGGGAGCTCTCCTCTCTCAATTTTTGCAAAAGTGCCCCAAAAGTCCATTTCTACTTGCAAAAGATGCTATATATAGGATTGGCTAGTTGTTATGGCTAGAGTGGAAGGTGGTTATGGTGGTTAAGAAGTGGTGGGAAGTGGTTATGTTTGTTGGAGAGAAGTGGGAAGTAGTTATGTTTGTTGGAGAGAGGTGGGAAGTAGTTATGTTTGTTGAAGAGAAGTGGGAAGTAGTTATGTTTGTTTTGGTTGTTACATGTGTTTGTTAGATTAGTTAGGATGTAGTGGAAGTTAGTTAGGTTGTTGAGGTTTGACTTAGAATTTTACCTAGGTTTTAAGGTTTGGATTATGGTTTTGAATTTAATTTAGGTCCTAACTAAGGGTTTAACCTCAGTTTTAGGGTTTATTGGTATTTTTGGGTTTTGTTTTGTATTTAGGCTTTTTATAGCCCAGTTAGGGTTTTGTATGAAGCACCAGAAAGGTGCACCTGTCTGGTGCGCCAAACAGATGCGCCAGTAAGGTGCGCCTATCTTGTGCGTCAAACAGGTGCGCCAGTAAGGTGCGCTAGACAAGTACGCCAGATAGGTGCGCCTGCCTGGTGCACCAGACAGGTGCGCCAGAGCATTGGTGGCTGTTGGAGTAAGGAGTGGCTGTTGGGTATGGCTTATTTGCAAGCATATTGGGGTGTCTACTCATATCATCAGGTTGATAACTTTAACTATCCGACGATGAGCCTATCAACTTATCATTAAGCTGATAACCCCAACTTTCTGGCGATGAGTCCGTCAAATTATCATTAGGCTAATAACCCTAACTATCCGTGATGAGTCCGTCAACTCATCATCGACAGATAACTCTAACTATCTGGTGATGTGTCTTTCAACTTATCATTGAGTGCTAGTGATTCTTCCTCAGCACTACTTGCTCACTGCGGTATCCTTGGCATTGCGTACCCAACTCCACACAAGCATCATCCATATTGCACGCACTACATCCACATAGCATTCGAATTTGCATCGCATAGAGCTGCATGTATCCCCAACGGAGCTTGGCACACACCAACATTGACATTCAGCATGCACCATCAACATCTGCATTCGCATAGCATTGCTTTTGCATTGGCTTTCACGTTTTAACATGTTTTTCGCATTCGTGTTTTCAGCATGGATTTCACGCTTGCACTCGCATTCCAGCTGTGTGTTCACATCAGGATTTGCATTGTTTTTGGTATCATTTTTCACATTTGCATTGCATCGCAGCAATGAGTCATGACTTTTGGTGTATTCTACCAGAATAAGAGGCTCATGACAACTGCAATCACCACCTCCCGACTAGCACCAACTGGTGTGTCTTTTGTTAGCCATGAGCATCGGTCTCGGCTCCATCCATCCCTCAACCTCACTAAAGGAGGTGTAACTGTAGACACCCCAATTTGGTAGCCACTCATAGATAGATTTCTCCAACAGAGTTTGCTCCAATGGAGACGAGGTGTATCCTAATACCAAAGGCCACTACACCTTCTGTAACACCCCACATTTTTCACAATAATTTAAAACAAATTAAGTTACGAGAAAATGAAAACCAAACAAAAAATATCTAACTACCAGGAACATGTGTGTGCGGCTAGGAGACTCTAGACTATATGCATTACGCTAACCATCTACATGCCTACACCTATAAACCGAAAACATGAGGAAAATGCATGAGTAACAAAAGTCACCCAGTACGCACCCCAAAGGAAAACCACAGAAAGCAAATCATAATTATTTTTCTTTTAAAATTCATTTCTGAAACCATTTTCTCAAAAACTCACAAACCAGGCCCACATCGGCCAAAACCACAATCGTGGCTCTACTAGCCCAAAACCACAAGCAAAGGCCCTCATTGGCCAAAACCACACATAGTGAGTCGAGAAGCCCGGCGCCAGGCAACCTAACTCTGGCTACATGCAATCCGCCAAGGAGCAACCATAGTATTCTGCACTGCCACGGTGACGACCAACCTGTGCAAGAGCGTTCACAATCCCGCAATTCTCCCTCTCTAGAAAACCATCAAAAGCCAACGCCTCCTTGGGAAGGTTGTCCTGTCTCTCAGGATGCTACCAACTATAGGGCACATGTCCCAACAGCACTGGCCACCACAGGGTATGCCTCCTCACGGCGTCCTCCACACGATGATCAGGAGGGAGTGTCATACTTGTACACCCGACAACACCCCAATCTCAGTGCTCACAACGACAGCAGAAGTATCATACCTCCCCATCATGCCACAATACACCTCAACTTGTGGACCACAACCCTAGCCTTGAGACGATAGTCAAGGAGTGTCATACCTCCAGAACCTGACGCCCCTCAACCTCAGGTATCTCGGCCCCCAACCTTAACAAGAGAGTCGTGCCTAACCACCTGAGAATGTCGTTACATTCCCTGGTCCTGACAACACGATCCCACACTATCTTGGCCCACGCACAGAAAACCAGGAAAACATTTTCCAAAATAGGCCAACTATTTCTTTGAAATCTACTTTCCAAAATCATTTTCATATCTTTGAAAACTCTTCCAAAACCTCGGCAAAATGACACATTAGGGGTCCCAGGGGACCACCATTAACGGCCAACAATCCCATCTCAATGGGACAAAACAAATCAATCCAGAAAACCCTTGGAAATCAGATTTTATAAAATCATTTGGGCCCTGATTTGGTATGCTGAAAATCCTAGGTTCAGTTGGCCGATCTAGATCGATTGACCGAATCAGGTCAATGGTCAACACTCATGCCGAATTCGGTATACCAAAAATGGTTTGGTGGACCGAAATCCACTAATTTGGTCAACCATCCAAAATCGGAAGACCGACGTTTGACCAGAGGACCTAACTAACAGAAAAATGATACACCGAAATAGTTTGGTATGTCGAATTCTGCGAAAAAATAGAAAACGACACAAACCCTACTGTCCGAAATCGCCCTAACTGGGACTTCCAATCGGACCCACTAAACAAACACCAAAAATCTTGCATAAAACATAAGATGTAAAACCTCGAGTCTAGTCCAAATCCCAACAAACAAACAAAAAATCCATTCACCACGCATCAAGATATAAAATCGCAAAGGCAAAAGGGTCAAAAGGACCCAAAACGCAACCACCAGCATAAATGCCCTTAAATCCATCATAAATTCACAATAAATCAAAATAAATTCTAGGAGCATAAATTCACCTAGATTTCATGCAACCTTATCAATTTCTACCATTTTCATGTTCTCTATTACAGGGATTGGAGATGCATACCGGAAAATACGCTCCGACGATTCTCCAGCGACCACGATGCAACCATGGCCACGGGAGTGCTCTGCTCAAGCTCCACTTACCACCATGAGCCACTGCATACTGAAGCTGGCCCTTGAGCACACCGACTGGAGAGGAGGTCGCTGGGAGGAGAGAAACCAGGGAGAGAGAGTGAGAGAGAGAGAGAAAGGAAGAGAGAGACGGGAAAGGAGGTGGGGTGAGATGGAGGGAGAGGGGGAGGGGAAAATGAGGGGAGGAAAGGAAAGGGAGGTGGTGTGCTCGGGACGGAGGGAATGGACGGGGGGAAGACAAGGAAGCTTGGGTCATGCACGGCGAAGGCCTCCGGCTTAGAAACCATGCAGGAGTACATGGTCGCGTGCATGCCAACCATCCCCCCAACTGCCAGCCTCGCCAACCACTACACAAACCTAACCACCCACCACAACCGCGAGGCCAACTGGCAGCCTCAACAACCAGCCCACAATGCGGGCCAGACACGGACCCACACCCGGGCCCCACATGCACAGTGCCACAATGCACAATGCCAACTCGACACATGGGCACGCAAATAGAAGCCGGTCCACGAGGCCTAAGCCCAAAAGCACAAAACCACACAACAGGTCTCGAAACAGTAACACCCGTCTAGGAATAAAATTCATAAAATGTAAACAATTACATAATGAATTTTACGGGTGTTACATCCTAACCACCTTAAAAGAAGATTTTGCCCTCGAGATCACTAGGTGAAAAGATAGGGGTACTAGGCTACGATGGCTTCCTCAAATTCCCACGTGGCCTCCACGGCTCAATGATGCCACTGCCGCACCAAAATCAACGGAATCACCTTGTTCCGTAGCACCTGCTCCTTGCGGTCAACAACTTGGACGGAATCCTCCACAAAGGATAGATCTTCCTGGAGCCCCTCTGGCTGAACTAGAATTACATGCGATTTGTCAGTCAGACACTTCCTCAGCATGGAGACATGGAATACGTCATTCACGGACAACATCTTTGGTGGTAGATCCAACAGATAAGCAACTTCACCGATCCTCTAGGTGATCTAGTATGGACCAATATAGCGAGGACTCAGTTTGCCACACTTCCCAAACCACACGACACCCTTGGTCGGTGACACCATAAAAAACACATAGTCTCCCACCAGAAATTCCAGCGGTCTCCACCTCCTATCGGCATAGCTCTTCTACCGACTCTGTGTAGCCAACAGCCTGCTACGGATCAAATCCACCTTGTCCACATACAGCTACACAAGCTCCAGACCAATCAACTCACGCTCACCCACCTCGCTCCAACAAACCAGTGATCTGCATGGCCTACCATACAAAGCTTCGTACAGCGCCATCCCGATGCTCGAATGATAACTATTGTTGTAGGCGAACTCGATCAGTGGCAAATGGTCCTCCCAGCTCCCTTGAAAGTCTAAGGCACATGCTCTGAGCATATCCTCCATCGTCTGGATAGTCCTCTCCGTCTGACCATCCAATTGAGGATGAAATGTTGTGCTATAGTTGAGCACGGTGCCAAAGGCCTCCTATAGAGTTATTTAGAACCTTGAGGTGAACCTCATGTCTCTTTCTGACACGATAGACACTGGAACACCATGCAGCCTCACCACCTCAGATACATACAACTCTGCCAAGCGGTGCATCAGAAGCTTCACTCGAATGGCCAGGAAGTTAGCAGGCTTGGTTAGCCGATCCACGATCAACCACACGGTGTCGTTCTTCCTCTGAGTTCGCGGCAAACCAATCACGAAGTCCATCAAGATACGTTTCCACTTCCACACAAGAATATCCAACAGCTGCAATGTCCCTCCAGGTCTCTGGTGCTCTGCCTTGACCAACTAGCAAGTGGTACACCTCGCCACATGTTCAGCAACATCTCTCTTCATGCTAGGCCACCAAAAGTTCCACTTCAGGTCTCAGTACATCTTCATACTACTATGGTGAATAGTGTACCTAGACCGATGTGCTCCATCTAGCAACCTCTGCCTGGCCTCCTCATGCTAGGGCACATACAAGCACATATCATACCTCAGCTCTCCATATGCCATAATTGAGAAATGAGGCTCCCCACCAGCCTCCAACTTCTCAAATACAACCTGAACAAACGGATCTAGCTGCTGACAGGCGACAATAAAATCTAACAGCTAAGGCTGAACAGACAGGTTGGCCACCGTACTGCTTCGGCCTGCAGCTCACCAAATCCTCCAACATGGTCCACTCCTTGACCATCAGGCTCGCCATATCGTGCGTATGCTGACTCATGGCATCGGCAACCACGTTGGCCTTACCGAGATGGTAGGACAAGCTGAAATCATAGTCCTTCAAATACTCCACCCAACGGCACTGCCTCAGGTTGAGGTCTCTCTGCGTGAAGATATACTTCAAGCTCTGATGATCGGTGAAGACCTCAAACTTCTCCCCATAGAGATAGTATCACTAGAGCTTGAGAGCGAACACTACGGTAGCCATCTCTAAATCGTGGGTCGGGTAGTTCTTCTCATGATCTTTCAGCTAGCACGAAGCATACGTAATAACGTTGCCATGTTGCATCAGAACACACCCCAACCCAACACCACTGACATAACTATACACAGTGAAGCCGCCACTTCAAGAAGGCAAAGTCAACACAGGGGCAGAAACCAGACGAGACTTCAGCTCTTGGAAACTCACCTCATAACTCTGGTCCCAACAAAATGGAAGTCCCTTCCTAGTCAACTCTGTCAAAGGCGTGGCTATGAAGGAGAAATATCTAATAAACCTCCTATAATAGCCCACCGGACCCAAGAAACTCTTGATTTCCATCACAGTCTTGGGTCGCTCCCAACCGCTCACCACCTTGACCATGGAAGGATCTACTCTGATGCCTTCTCCAGAGATCAAATGGCCAAGGAACATGACTTCGCACAGCCAAAACTTGCACTTGGAGAATTTGGCATACAACTGGTGGCGCCTCAGAGTATCCAAAACCACCCTCAAATGCAAGGCGTGAGTGTCAACATCAGAAGAATAGACCAGCACATCGTCAACAAAAACAACAACGAATTGGTCTAGAAAAGGGCTAAAAATCCTATTCATCAGATCCATAAACGTAGCCAGTGCATTGTGAACTTGTAATGCTCGTACCACATCCGGAAAGCAGTATTCTAAATGTCTAAGTTTCTTATCCTCAACTGGTGATACCCTGACCTTAGATCAATCTTCGAGAACACAGATGCAGACTGCAACTGGTCAAATAGGTCATCAATGCAGGGAAAGGGATACTTGTTCTTCGCTGTGATCTAGTTCAACATCTGGTAATCTATACACAGTCGGAGCTGACCATCCTTCTTGCGGACGAACAAGACAGGCACTCCCCACAGAGACACACTTGGCCTGATAAATCCCTTGTCCAGCAACTCCTACAACTAAGTCTTGAGCTCACATAACTCCACTTGTGCCATGCGAAAGGGAGGCTTCGACATAGCACCAAAATCAGGGATCAGATCGATCGAGAACTCTACTTCCATGTGAGGTGGCATACTAGGCAAATTGTCAGGGAAAACGTCGGGATATTCACACACCACAGAGATGCTGTGAACACCCAACTCAAGAGAAGTGGAGGCAACTATACTGGCTAGATACCCTATGCAACCCTTGACCAAAGACTTATAAGCTTTCATAGCAAAAATGACAAGCTTAGGCTCACCCTGACACCCACCTTGCACAAAGAAATACCCATCCTCAGGAGACCCAAAATAAACTCTCCTCTGAACACAGTCGATCAAAGTGGACTGTTGCGCCAACCAATCCATGCCGAGTATCACATCATACTCCTACATTTCCATCACGATCAGGCTGGAGTCGAACTCTCTGCCATTCAGCGTCAAGTCGACAGACCATAGATACCTTCATGCCAAACTGTGCTCCCACAGTGGCGTCACCACGCTAAGATGAAAGGCAAATCTAGCTGGTCTCTCTCCCAACTCCGTCGCAAAAGACTCAGAGATAAAGGAGAAAGAACTCCCTGAGTTAAACAACACTTTGGCCATCCGACCAGCCACAATAAAAGAACCTGATGGCTAGGCAAACAGCACCACACATCCATACAATCAGTTAGATGTCAAGATTACAAAGGGATTATAACAAATCTAAGAGGGTTACAAAACCAACTATTCATCCTTATCCTTAACAACATCTCCAGAAGACCCAGCGCCTGGAGCTTTAATGGTGAATACACATCCTCTAGTCGGCTGCTATGGCGCGCTTCCTGCCTTCTTAAGCGGTTCCAGACAAGATCTCTGAACGTGTCCCGCCTTCCCATAATTATAGCACACCACTAGAGCTAAAGTCCACCTAGGTTGGGGACAATGTTTAGCGATGTGGCCCACTTGACCATAGTTGAAGCACTAGTTCCCACCAGGAGCACTAGACCCTATCTGATTGAGGCTAGCTTCGCTACTCCCAACAAAACTTTGTCGGCCCGTAGAGGAAACACTAGACCTCGCCTTCTGCTTCTTCTCTGAGCTACCTGAACTACCGGCACTAGGAGGACCAGCGAAAGAGAACCAGGACGTAAAAGAAGACATACCCTTCCCTTTGGGATGACTCTCAAGAAACTTCTGATACTCCACCTCGAAGCGATAAGCCATCCCAACCATGTCCTCCATAGTCTAGCACTGATAGCCCATCACCTTCACCCGTAGCCTTGGGTTCAAGCTGTCCAGAAACCTCTACGCTCGCTCCTCCTCAGACTCACAGGCAGAAGCAAAGCATTCCAGTGGGGCGAATTCAGTCTCATACTCGAGCACCGACATCTTTCCCTGCTCCACACTCTAGAAATCTCAACAAAGCTGCTCCTCACATGAGCAAGAAAATACTTGTCATAAAAGGCTGCCATGAAATCCTTCCACTGGATGCTAACAGTGACTGAGTCCGGGAGCTTCAGCCGCCTCACAGACTTCCACCACCTATCTGCCTCACCAACTAGTAGGTAGGTCGCCAGCCGCACCCAATGCTCCTTTGGGCATGCCATGCTCACCAACATCTTCACCACCTTCTCCAACTAGGCCTTGCTCTCCTCAGCACTGACCTTGCCCTTGAACGATGGTGGACGAAGCTTCATGAACATGTTTAGCCATGGATCACCCGATGGCTCACTAGCACTACTCTTGCTGAACGCGTGTGAGATCCCATGTGCCAAAATCCTCAAGTCTGCACGAACCGCCTTCCATCCGCCTATGTCGTCTCAAGGCACTGTCTCCCCGATAAGGGCCTTGCCCTTACGACCATGAGGAGGCATCCTGCCAGAGAAAGGCAAAGTACTTGCACCAAAGACAAAACAACAGCCAGAAAACCATGACGAAAAATCAAGTGTAGACTCTACCATGCATGCAAAACATATGGAGTCTCTAGACCGGACACCCTAGGTGTAGTGCAACCTAGTGAGCCTAGAGCTCTCATACCAGCTGTAATGCCCCACACTTTCTACAATAATTTAAAACAAATTAAATTATGGAAAAATGAAACCAAACAGAAAATATCTAACTACCAGAAACCTATGTGTGTGGCTAGGAGACTCTAGGCTATATGCACTACACTAATCATCTACATGCCTGTACCTGCAAACCAAAAACACAAGGAAAACGCATGAGTAACAAAAGTCACCCAGTACGCACCCCAAAGGTAAACTGCGGAAAGCAAATCATAATTACTTTTCTTTTAAAATTCATTTCGCAAACCATTTGTCAAAACCTCACAAAAAAGGCCCACATCGGCCAAAACCACAACCAAGGCTCTACTAGCCCAAAACCACAAGCAAAGGTCCTCATTGGCCAAAACCACACATAGTGTGTCGAGAAGCCCGACGTAGGCATCCTAACTTTGGCTATACGCAGTCTACCAAGGAGCAACCACAGCATTCTGCATTACCACAGTGACGGCCACCCTATGTAGGAGCGTTCACCGTCCCGTGATTCTCCCTCTCTAGAGAACCCTCAAAAGCCAACCCCTTTCTAGGAAGGCTGTCCTGTCTCTCAAGATGCTACCAACTATAGGGCACGTATCCCACCTGCACTAGCCACCACAGGGTACGCCTCCTCACGGCGTCCTCCACATGGTGCTCAATAGGGAGTGTCATACCTCCACACTCGACAACACTCGATCCTCAGTGCTCACAGCAATAGTAGGAGTATCATACCGCCCTATCACACCACAAGACAGCTAAACCCGCGGACCACAACCCTAGCCTTGGGACGACAGTAAAGGAGTCTCATATCTCCAGATCCCGATGCCCCTCAACCTCAGGTATCTCGGTCCCCAACCTTAACTAGAGAGTCGTGCCTGACCACCCGAGAATGTCGTCACATTCCCTGGTCCCGACAACACGATCCCACACTATCTTGGTCAGCACATAGAAAACCAGGAAAACATTTTAAAAAATAGGCCAACTATTTCTTTGAAATCTACTTTCCAAAATCGTTTTTATACATTTGAAAACTCTTCCAAAACTTCGACAAAACGGCGCATCAAGGGTCCCAGGAGACCACCACTGATGGCCCACAATCCCATCGCAATGGGACAAAACAAACCAATCCGGAGAACCGTCAGAAACCAGATATATAAACTTATTTGGGCCCTGATTCGGCATGCCAAAAAGAGGTTCGGTATGCCGAAAATCATTGGTTCAGTAGGCCATTCTAGATCGATCGACTGAATCAGGTCAATGGTTAACACTCAAGTCGAATTCAGTATACTGAAAATGGTTCGGTCGACCGAAATCAACTGATTCGGTCAATCATCCAAAATTGGACGATCGAAGTTCGACCAAAGGACCTAACTGACAGAAAAATAGTATACCAAAATAGTTCAGCATGCCAAATTCTACGAAAAAGTAGAAAACGGCCCAAACCCTACTGTCTGAAATCGCCCCAACTAGGACCTCCGATCGGACCCCCTAACCAAACACCAAAAATCTTGCATAAAACATAAGATGTAGACTCTTGAGTCTACTCCAAATCCCTACAAACAAAACAAAAAAATTCATTCACCATGCATCAAGATATAAAATAGCAAAGGCAAGAGGGTTAAAAGGAACCAAAACGCAACAACCAGCATAAATGCCCATAAATCTACCATAAATTCACAATAAATTCTAGGAATGTATATTCACCTAGATTTCATGCAACCCTATCAATTTCTACTATTTTCATGCTCTCTATTATAGGGAGTGGAGATGCGTACTAGAAAATACGCTCCGACGATTCACCAACGACCACGACGCAACCATGGCCATGGGAGCACTTCGCTCAAGCTCCACGCACCACCATGAGCCACTGCATACCGAAGCTGGACCTCGAGCACACTGAACAGAAAGGTGGTCGCTAGGAGGAGAGAAACAGGGGAGGGAGAGTGAGAGAGAGAGGAAGAGAGTGACGGGAAAGGGGGTGGGGTGAAATAGAGGGAAAGGGGGAGGGGAAAATGAGGGGAGGAAAGGAAAGGGAGGTGGTGTGCTCGGGAAGGAGGGAATGCGCAAGGGGAAGAGAAGGAGACTTGGGTCGTGCATGGCGGAGACCTCTAGCTTAAAAACCATGCAGAAGGAGTAGGAGGTCACGTGCATGCCAACCTTCCCCCCAACTTCCAGCCTCGCCAACCACCGCACGAACCTAACCACCCACCACAACCACAAGGCCAACTACCAACTTCAACCACCGGCCCACAACACGGCCCAGACACAGACCCACACCTGGGCCCCACACGCACAGTGCCACAATGCACAGTGCCAACCACTCACAGGGACACTCAAATAGAAGCCGGCTCACGAGGCCTAAGCCCAAAAGCATAAAACCACACAAAGGGCCTTAGAACAGTAACACTTGTCTAGGAATAAAATTCATATAATGTAAATAATTACAAAATGAATTTTACTGGTGTTACACTATCCAAGCTAGCCCAAAGTCATAACCAATCCACTAAACCAAGCCCAACAACAAGCCAAGCACATCAACTTGGCCACTATTTGAGCGCATGATCCAGGCGCACCTAGGTGGCGCACTACCCTGTTTCCAGTGAGCCCAGCAACTGTGCAGCCGTTATGTCCTCACATCGACTGGCCTTTCTGCCACTCAGGCTTCCCGTCCTTTCATCGCCTAGCCATATAACCCTTCCTTTCCCACATTAGGACAGGAGGCCGACCATTTTCCACCACTTGGAAGCCGTTTTCTCCTCTCTGGTGTAGCATTCATTACAGTCGAGGCAGCTCCCATTCCAGCCATTCGGACATGCAACTATTGCATTCCAGCCACTACCCAAGCATACCCAAGCATCCCCAGCAACCCGGCAACCCTCCACCATTCGCCTTCATCGCTGCCAAGCACTATCGGACCGTCACAAGTCGCCCACTGGAGGACACCACAAGCGTACACAGGTAAGCCCTTTCTTTGCCATGCGTACTTGTTTCCACTATGGTGCTATTGTTTTATGCATGCTTATATATGGTTATGTATTTGTTGGATTCATCTTTGCCTATTTACATGCATTCATGCCATTTCCCACTGATGGGTATATGAAACCTGGGTTCGGTTGACAACCAAAGCAAGAGGCAGATGTACCCAAAGGCCCTATCACCTTTTCCCACACTTCACTAAGCATAGCCAAAGGATACCCAACATTCACGCCCCTATCTCGGCCGATCGAACCCATGGATTCTGGCGACACTCAGTGAGGGGGCAGGGAAAGACCATGCATGCATTCATCAGCATCCCCATCCTTCCACCTTGCCTCCCCATCCTCTAGAAATGCCGATGAGCCTCCATGGAGCCTGCAGTCCATATTCACGACCAGAGACGGCCAGAGAACCTAACATCGGGGGAGGTAGGTGGGTAAGCCCAACCTTGCATCGTAGGACCTCATTTAAGCACTACATACACTCACCAACATCCCATCATGCTCCCTAGGTCATCAACTGCATTGGTTGATCACAAAAATCCACTATTTTTGGTGATCAAGCTTACTGTTTGAAATAGAGCATCTAGGGTGCACCCCGATAGTGCACCAGATCAGAGCACCAAATTGGCGCATCATGTTGGTGCACTAGTCTGGAGTACCATTCTGGCGCACCACACTAGCACACCTACCTGTTCCAAATTGTAGGTAGTAGCATTATCTCCTGTTTTTCATGCATTTGCAACTTATTTGCATACATTAGAACTATGTTGTAAGTGTATTGTGTTCATTGGATCAGACGTGATTGCCCTACGTATGTCCCTAGTGGATCACACTAGCACCATCATGCCTTAGTCCAGAACCAATATAGTATTACTAAGCATTAGGTTGCATGCATTTTCACCCATACTCGCATTTGGCATATAATCAAGCTTCCATTTTAGACATAGGCGAGCATACATGCCTAAGCCACATTATGCAAGTGATAAGCCTAGAAAGATCAAATTTTTGGGGTGCCTAACACCTTCCTCACACGTAACAGTATCCCTTGCCCATTTATCTGGCCTACAGTGACCAAAGTGTCGCATCCCTTAGGCGTAGAGCATTGCACTTGCATTTCATACGGCTTTCCTTGTCTCTCATTTAAATAGATTAGGTGGTGACTCACTTTTTACATCCTTTCGCCAGGAGTCTTCGCTGTGACTCTGCTAGGTCTCGTGTGTTCGGCCTTTTGCGTCATGCACGAGTGTTCGCTTGTATGGTTATAGTGGTGACAAGGGTTGTTACAACCCAAAAGGTTTGGCATGCTCGAACTACTCGACAAAGGTGATATGTTTGATAAGCTTGAAAGGGGGAATAAACCGTCAGAGAGCGTTGACTAGTTGGTTGAGTCCTCCCTAATGTTTCAATTAGTTATTACTCTTAGATTAATAGAAGATTAGGTCTTTGGGTGGATTGGGAGAGTAATAGTGTGTCTTTGACTTGGAGGAATGATAATGTATTTATAACTTTTTCATACGGATGGGTGATTTCTATGACATGGATGACCTTTAAGGTGCAAGTGTTCAGCACTAGTACTAAATCATCTTAAAGTCACCCTGATCCACATGCTCAATGCATGTTCGTCGCCTCTCATTAGGGTGGGAACTACCCATGATACTAAGGTTGCCTTACTAATCACATTGACGTCAAGCTTGCAATTACCTACATGGTGGTGGTTGTGTTTTCTGTCATGTTGGAGCAATGAGAGGCCTTCTGTGAGTGGAATGTGTAGTGTATTTGCCAAAGTTTCTTGCCAAGTAGAAGCATTTTACTTGCGCTTGTAGGGCCCACATTGGGCCTACCACCTAGGATTGGGTCCAAATCATGAAGCTTGTGGGGCATAGATTAGGCATGTTAATTGAGATTGGGCCCACATTAATAATAATAATAATAATAAACTTCTAATAATATAAGCATGTTGTCTAGTAAAATACCATTTAACATTGAATTTGTATTAGTTTTATTCAATGATTTCAATCAACTTATGGTAAAAGTTATTAAATCACGTGATATTTGAATCATAAGCACTCTAAAAAATGTAGATCAAATCCATTGATCAGATTTTTAATTAACATACTATTTTAAAGAAATGAACACAAATTTATTTTTTTGTAGTTCAAAACATATTCTTACTCAAAAATTTGGATTTACATATGATAGAAATTTTGAAATGACATGATTTTTGGAATATAGACATTAGAAATGATATTTAGATTGAATCCAATGGTAAAACTTTGATATCATGGATGAATTTTGAAAATGAAAAGGAGCTCATTTTCAATGAAATGAGTCCATGGACTTATTTTATTCTTATGATATATACATACAAATGCATATCCATTTATTAGAATAGAGAAGTTTGTAGTAAGTTCCAAATCGTAATAAAGTCCAAAAGCGCACTTCACATGCTTTTTTGATGTAACGTAACTAAGATGTGATGGTACAAATTCAAAAAACCAACCTTACAATTAAAGGTATAAATCAAACCGAACCGATCCTAGGTTGTCTGGTCTAGTCCAACTTTTGTCCCGACTTGACATGACCTAAGAGACAGACTAATCCTGTTGGCCCAGGCTTGCATCGGGCCCTAGGCTAGGCCAAGCATGAGAGTCAGGCCCACATGGCCTGACAGACTAGGCCCATTTGGGCCTAGTTGTCAGACCGGGTTAGATTCAGTTAGTCGTGATTTAGGAAAAAAAAAGGGGTAAAGCAATGCCTATCTCACTAAATCAGACCGACACAATCCGACCCGATCAGCCTGCGACTTAACCTTATCATGAGTGTGACCGTGCCCGACCCAGAGGGAGGGGTGGGGAGAAGACCACAGCCATGCTAGGATGGCGAAGGCGCAAGGATAGTATAGAAGGAAAAAAGAAAAGGGAAGGAGTCGCCACCTAGTCTTTTAGGGAAAGACGAGGAAAACCACAAAAGGATGAATGCATGGGATGCAAATGGGAAGGCTTGATGTCTGCTAACCAGAGGACGGGTAAGGATTCCTATTACGCACGAGGAAGGTATTAGGCACCCTCGTACGCCCGAGAAACTCGGTCTTTCTAGTCCAATTGCTTGCTAAATGCTAGATGAATGTTTGCTAAATCTAGATTGTGCTCTAATCATGCTAATATGTATGCCATGACAA
>JAMKQA010003877.1:0-13691 GCA_024699735.1 Posidonia australis
AAGATGTAACCAGGGTTAGTGAGATAAACAATCTGAAATCCCCACACAAAAAATCAAACAATTTGTTTTCTAATGATCAATTTGACATGAAATACAGCCATCGTGAAATGTTAAAAACCATTATGTAATACCTGACAAATGCATAACAAAATGATGTGATGACCAAAAAAATGGTTCTTCCCCCAGAAGTGGCCTAAACAAAACCAAAAGCGGCGAAAAAAACCCATGACAACATTGGTGAAAATCGGATGACTAAGCATCCAATGATCCAAACAACAAATAAAAAAAACCAAAAAGAAGGCATTTTCTTCTACTCAGACTTATCATCAGTTATCTCCAGCACACAACAACAACAGCCACCACCCAACCATCACAAAAAAAAGGGAAATTTGCATGAAAGGCACTCTAACAAGATCAGAGATCCAAAGACATCAACACAATTGGTGAAGACAGACATAAAAATCGAAATGGCGGGATCAGAATCTCACCGTGGGGAAAGTATTGCTGGTGTAGGAAATAAGCATACAAGTCTTCCCGACGGCGCCATCCCCGACCGTGACACACTTTATGAACCTGGAAGCACTCATCTCCTCCTCCTCCTCCCCCTCAACTGGATCTCCTCCTAACAAACGGCACCCCTCCTCCAAAAAAAAGACCCCTTCTTTATCCCAACAAGTCCACCACCACCACCTTCTCCACCCTCGCCACCTGCCCTTTAACTACGCATCTGTCAAAAAAAACAAGACCCCACATTCATCAATCCAAACCCCCTCCTCCTCCCTCCGCGTCCACAAAAACCCTAAATTTTCCAATCCTTGCACAGTGAGATCTGGGGATGGAGGGAGTAAGAAGAAGGGTGGGGAAGAACGTACTTTTTTTGTGAGGGAGAGAGGTGGTGGGGGTTGGTATGTTGGCCGGGATTGGTGCGGTGGAAGCGGTCGAGGACCAGTAAATGCCAGAAAACTATAGAAAACAACTCCCACCTCTCTCTCTCTCTCGGTTGCGCCCTCCCACTTCGACGACAGCTAATGGCAATGGCTCTCTCTCTCTCTAGGGAGAAGAAATCTCGGGTGTGAGATCCTGGCCGTTCGATTCGATCGGGGTATTGGAATGCTTGAAAATTGACGTGGATTCTTCAACGGTTGCTTTTGGGGGCGTGGGAGGGCGAGGTGGCGTGCGAACTGTGAACCAACTGCCCCAGCGCAGTTCGCCACGACTCGAACCGGGGGAAAATGGGGACAGCAGGGTGTGCGTGTGTGTTTCACGGGAGACGGCACCTACACGTCCCTCTGTCATGGGACCCACATGGTTGTAATAATCGTCGATGTAGAGTACAAGTATAATCGATGTATGGACCTAACGGTGGCTTGTTCAGTTGGTCTGAGTTTGGGGCTGTGCGATTTCGGATCAAACGTTAAATGGATTTGGGGTGCTAAACCATTCTTAACTTAATATTTCAAAAAAAAAAAATGGTCATAAGGGGAGCGGAGAGGGTGGAAAAATGATTATTGGCAATAATTAACTACTGACAAAACGCCGTCTTCTAATAGAATAAGAATAGGATATTGAGAGAGATACCAGGGTCCAGGGATGTAGACGTGCAGTGGATGTGTGTGCGCGTGTGTTTTGTCCTGAGTTGAGCTCCTCAACTCGATGGTGAAAATGTATTTGTTGATTTTGATTTATGCTAGTATCCATGGACTTTTGTCGTGATGTATTCTAAGTCACATGGAAATGTTCCTTGCAAGAAGGAAATATGTGGGGGAAAGTACTGTGTATTACTTGTAAGAAGACGCTGCACCTCCCATTTGAGGAGGTGGTGGTGTTGATTTCATTCAGCAAGTTCACATGAGCTTGGCTGGGTTCGCAGGATGACATGGGAACTGCTCAACTACATTCAACAGATGGAAGCAACATGGGATTTTTATTTTTTTAACAGGAAATCTAATAACTGATCTACAGAACAGGTTCAAATTTTGATGATGAGCGAAACTGCAAATGTTCTAAGCAATAAATTACGGGGGAAATTTGAAAACAGAGACTGGACTCACTGATTGATGTTTTAGCAGAAACAAGCAAATTTTCACAACATAATAGTCATTAGAGATATTAGTGTTTTTAATCAACACAACATAATTCATCTCCACCATTCAACTTATGATGAAAGGCCGTGCCAAGTCTACTGTTTAGCCCTAAAAAAAATTTTGACCAACTTTTTAAGAAAAGTTATGATTGAAAAGGGAAGAAAAACTGACAGAGCCTGCGAGAAAACTTTTGATCATTGTCCTAGCACGTACGTAAATCTGTTAGGTTGAGCTCTTGTTAGTGTTTCTATCTCCTTGATGTGGGAGTCTACTATTCTCTGTTTAACTTTGGCTCGCTGTGTTTCACAGCAATCATGTTTATCTTAACACTATTACCGTTTCAAATATGTATATGTATTTATAGGAACAAATGGATATATACTCTATATTGATATATATATACTCTATAATTGCGACTGCAGAAACAAATGGGAACACATTCCAGGCAATCCTGTTTCCTTTCTTTAGTGTTGGGAAAATAGACTAGTCTGGTTTCTTCATCTGTAAGCATAAGCAAACTGGCAATGATGGGTAGACGTAGATCCTTCCACACTTTCGAACAAAAGCCATATAAATCCAATGGGCGGTGGAGTGGGTGTCAGCTGTTATGAGCATCTTTCTTTTTCTTTACTTCTCTTTATATTTTAGTGTTGGTTAGTAAAACAAACGGTTGTAGAGCATGAAATCTAGAGTGCCTTCATAGGGCCTAGAATGGACGGACATAGGAGATCCACTAACTGTTATTGAATATACTATTTATTTATTCCTTTCACATCTCCCTGCTAACCAACTTTATTTGCCCAACAAACTAATTGAACCGATAAACGACAGAATACGTCTCAGATAAGTTGAATACAGAACACACCAAAGGCGGCATACCAGAAAAGTTAATGGGAATCTGTAATACTATCGTAGTTTCTGTAGCCAAAGCAAAATCATGTTTTTATCAGTTTCAAGTAATGAAAAAAATGCAGCACAAAAAAAGTTTAAACTGCTTAAAACTAATCATTGGGGAAAAAAAGAAACAATGCAAAAGTAGGTATAAAAGAACGGGGTTCCATCATGAATGTCTGAAAAAATATATTCAAATTATCAGGCTAATAAAATTATCCAAAAATAATGGTGGTTCATGATATGAATTTGACTCCAACCACACCTTATCAAGTTGTTGACATTGCATTAGAAGAAAATATATGTGCTTGTATTACTTAACAAATGGACTCTTATTTCTTATCTAATCATAATTTAGCCTTAGATGATCACCAGAAATATTAAAGGTGAGAGTTTCGACCACAATCAGACTTATCTTGCACGTGGGACTTGATGGTTAAGGTACTATTTTGCACATGGGGCAGCCAAATCCTATACACTGCTAAGGTCTTGTACCATTTGGTGCCAGAGGATACCGATTCCACCGTCCCCGCTTCAAACCAGACCAGTTTCGATGAAAAAACCGAAACTTTCCCACTACAATCGTAGAAGGAAAAAAAAAAACCAACTGCTCTTTGTATTCAGTGTTCATACCAAACAACTAAAGTATGTGCTGATTAGGACACGCGACAACTGTAGCCTGAACGATCGTCTCTGGAAAAATTTAGAACAAAGAGAAATGCACTTCGCTGGCCATTAGAGGGAGTTGACGTGAATTAACCACATCCATAATTTTCAGTTTACACTTACTCAACAAGGCAACAACTTTTTGGATAGATTATTTTCTACCAATATCTATGCGCTGCGTAAAGCAACAAACTAGTGGTCCACGCTGGTTATAATTGATACAGAAACAAACACAACAACAAGGAGACAAGGTACATGAGTTAGTATAGTTAGATTACCCCTCATTTGAGGTAATCATGCCAGCGTTTGTGGCAACTGAATAAAGGTCTTCTTAGAGAATCGAATTTAGCACCGACGGTGCTATAATCAAGTAAACCGTAAAAGGAATGCCAAACATAATCAAATTAAATTGAGTTTCTATAAAAGATAGTTGAAAGTAAACAAGTGAAATAAATACCCTCTCGTATTTCTTTAGATTTCTCCTGCAACATTAATCGTTTTCCTTATGTTTCTGGTGATATTTAGAATAATGTTTCTCTATCAATGTGTTGTCATGCAAGTATCACTATCGGTTGTCTGGTGCTACTGTTTGCCTATGGTCATAAAAATGACATATTTTAGGTTAGAATCAGCCAAACAAATTGATTCTTAGAGTCTGTTTGTGTACAAAATTCGACAGGAAATAGAATTCTAAAGTCAACAGGATTTACTAAGAAATGGAAAGTAAGAGAAACTGATTTCCTGTTGACCAAGTTTCCTACTGTTTGTGACAATTCAGGAAAACAAAGGAAACTAGAATATAGGTGTTTGTACTTATTAACAGATTTCAAAAGAAAAACAGACATTGATAATTTCATAATTATTAATTTAAAAGTCAATCAAATATCTCTCAAAATATATATTTGAGTCATATAAAAGATCAAATAACATTACAAATTCTTAGAAATAAATTACAATAATCAACCATGCCACATAGAATTCATGATATTTTCACGCATTTGATCTGCTTTTCCTTTTTTTTGTTCTTGAGTTAATCCAATACCATTATATATTTCTTCTTCCTCGTTCAACTCTTGAACAACTTCTGGAATTCACAGCCACTCGAAATTCTTCTGACGAACATCCAAAATCATCAGCAAAAGACCACTGCCAAAAATCTTTTCCATTATATTGGTCTTGTTGCTAGTTCATCTCCTTTCCTTTTCAAATAATCTTTGTTTGTATATTCATCCATCCATTCATATCAAATTGAGCTCCACCCATCCGACAGTTACTGAACCTTTCTCATTATCCATTGCTTGTATTATCACTACATGATATCAAGTCAAACCACTCTCTCTACTCCCGTGCCGTCTTTCGAATTTCCAACTTTCACATCTATTCATTCACTCTTCCGACAAACACTGAAATGACCAAAATAATCATTAAAACACCATTTATCAACAAAACCATGCGTCATAAGATACATACTATGCATCTATCATTATTCATTAACATACTGCAAGGAGACAAGGTCATAACAAGTATGCACTTGAAGTAAAGCAACTAAGATTTGTCATCCTGAGGAAGCTACAGCCAATGGTTAACATATAGTTCACAACACTCAAACTTCTCTCTTAGATTCTACAGAAAATAAGGTGCGCTATCCCTTGGGAACATAGTGTTGCTTAGCAACCAGAAAGTTTAGGCCAGAAAAAAAATTGCAAATCACTGTGGATGATGCAGATCCTGCTAAAGAGCTTCGTAAGTAGGGCATTTATGTCTCAAATCTTGTTCATCTGGTCTGCAGGTTTAGGCGAAACTTCATCAAAGGAGTTGGTAGGCTTGGCTCCAGGCTTCAAGATTTCAACTGTTTTGATAGGAGGGGATATAAAAAAAGATGAAACAACAAGAGAACTTCATTTTTTCATGAGAACTGTCTTCTTTCCCAAAATCATATTTGTATATATTGTAGACAAATTTTGCAACCATTCTCGAGCCACCAACTATAGTTCATAGTATGTATAGATAGAAACTTTGGAATAGTTTACTAAGATAAATTTGTAGAATTGTATATAACGATTCTTGTTCATAATCGGAGTCGATAAAGAACAGAGAAGTTTCGTTACCTCGCAGTTTCCAAAGTGGTTGGCGGTGGTTGGGCGCGGAGGTGGAGGGCGTGGAGGACCTGGACGGTGAAAGACCTTGACAGCGTGGAGGAGGACAACGTGGAGGTGGAGGTGAAGGTGGAGGGCATGGAGGACCTAGACGACGCAGAGGTGGAGGTGGAAGGCGTGGAGGACCTGGACGATGAAAGACCTAGATGGCGTGGAGGAGGAGGATGGCGCAAAGGTGGAGGTGAAGGTCCTAAACGGTGACGACAGCGTGGAGGTGGAGGAGGGTGTGGAGGACCTGGATGGTGACGACAGTAGGGAGGAGGAGGATGGCGACGAGAAGGACTGCGAGGAGGAGGAGGACAGTGGAAGAGGATTTTCGTGATGAGGAGAGGGATTAGGATATAAGTTAGGAAATTGGTGAAATTCCATGAAAAAGGAAGGAAAATGAAAAATATTGAGATTTAAATACTCTGGAAAGTAAAGGAAATAAGTTTACTTTGAAATCATTTCAAATCAAATACACAAACATTATTATTTTAGATGGTCAATAGGAAATGAGATTCCCATCAAATCATTTCCTATACTTTTTAGATGCACAAACCCCAACTTAATATCATTGATTATTAAAGATAAATATGAAATTGGATTATTGGAAAGACAAGAATATGAAAAAAAATCCTGTCAAAGCACTAAAGAGGCTCCCTTCAGTAAACAGGAATGAAACTCTGCCTCTGCACTGCTTTCTATCAACCAAGCTGCAACAAACCAAATTTTCATAGTAGAAATAGTTAGGGTTGCAGTACTCCCCCAGAACCATTTTTGTTACACCTAGTACAAGGTGGAAACCTGACATGTTTAGAGATAATATATGTTTTTACAATAACAAGCAGAACTGCAACCACAAATTTAATACTCATCAACGAAAGCACTTGCACCTAGTCTGCTAGCCTCTCTGTGGACCATACTGCAATTGTGAACCATATGAGACTTCACTTCAGCTTATCCTCTGACTAGGAACTTAAGCGTTTGCTTGCATAGCTATTGAATATTTTGGAGGGATGGCCTCTGCCTGCTTGCTTTGTCTTCTTCTTTTTCCCTTAACCAGCACAAGCAAATTGAATTAAAGCAACCATGATTTAAATGGGTAGGCTTAACCATTCTTATTTTTCATCATCTGAACTGGTGCAGATGTCAAGTTCCATCACTTTCACGGGACCATGCATTTTCTTCCTTTTAGCATCTGGTAAATAGCTTGCAGCCACTACACTGGGACCTTGCTTTACAGTTGAAAATGATCTGAACAACCAGCATTCATGCTAAAGTTAGGAAGGGAAATATATTAGTCACAAATCATTTGATATTGCTCCTTCTTAGAGTAGTTACCTTTTCACCGTATTGGACTTCATTTGGCTTAGCTTTGTGGACCCTTTATCAAATTTATTTGGTTCCAATGTAGCTGATGGTTGCAGTGCAAATTATCACAGAATGCATCAACAATGGTCAAGAAGTAATGGACAAGAGCTGTGAAATTGGGTAAATAACTAATACCTGCAACTTCTGTGAGAAATCTTATTCCTTGTGATTGCCTATTTGTTGTCACATTGTCTGCTTTGCTGCATGTTATGCATGAAGTTATCAGAAGAATCAACATCATATAGAAGTCAAACACATAAATGAAAAGTGTAGAAAATAATTTCAAACAACAAAAGATCAAGGACCATCTGCTACTCATAGGTTCCACATGACAATAGGCAGTAAAAAGTCTGCATGAAGTTTAAAACACCGACCTCAGAGCCTTTTTAAGTCCATCAACTGACATAACCTTCACTGCTTGCAGAGGCTTTGCTGACTTTGATTTATTTCTTAAAGGATCAACCATGTATACCCCTTCTCGATGAGACCTGAATGCTGTTCTCAGATTTCTGAAGCACCAAAATTCATTAAAAATAAACCAGAATCCTCAAATGCTACCAGAGATGTATACTTGAAATTTACATGGCAGTAAATGCTTCAGCTTCTACCTTTTAAATAAAGAACTGAAAGTGCCAGAAATAACCGCTTACCCGCCTTTGAGCTCAGTTCTTGACGTGGAATATTTCTCTGATGCTTTCTATTCAATAATTGTCCAAGGACAACAATCAGTTGGGGAAGGTGAATTCTGGCATGTATTATAAATTATACTTGAACTATTATTCTTACCAATGTGTGATACTTGCAATACATCCCTTGACGTCTGAAAGAACAGAAGAATGAGCTAAAAGTTAAAAATTATGAACTTACTATCATAGCTGAAATGAATGTAGTTTCCACTGTTCAAATGGGGGCATTGCTACAAAAATGTAAAATATATGGTCCAAAATATGACATACCAGTCCAACATGGGATTCAAGATGGTATTATAGAAAATTAATTCTACAACGGAAGATGTTGATCAGTTTGATACATGTGTGACCGGAGAACTTAACTTTAGCACATTAATGTTTCCCCAAACCTATTGAGGCATTGATGCAGCAATGGCATGTTCAACAACTCATGTAGACACATGTCGTGTGGCTGATAAGTGTTACTGACAGTGGGAGTGGGAGGGAAATGCCTTTTGGATATGGTCCTATTTGTTTCAAAATCATATTGGTTTTGTTGTGTATATTTAATTTACTGAATTATGAACAATACAAGTCATTTGGTGTAATTTGTACTGTTCTTATATGAGCATGTGTTAAAAATATGGATCATATACTTGTATCTTATCATAAAATATAACTAATATTGATTAGCATTTCCAGTAGGTAAGTAAATGGGGTAATACATGTCATATTAAAACACTGTACAAAAAAATGATTTAATGAACAATAAAATATTGAAATAGGAAAAGAATGATATGTGTATCATACACTCATGCGAAGCTATCTACCTGTTTATTACCATGGTGCATGCCATGCCATCTTTTCTTTTCCCTTTACAAACACCATAATCGGCCGAAGTTCCCATTTTTAGAATTTGGCCATCTGAATACACACTCAAAGAATATCCTGATCCCTGCCGTGATAAAAGCAGTTTTACATCATAAAAAACTACAAAAGTATGTTCGAAATAAATTACTGCACAACACATACACTAGTATCCTTTCTGACAGATGAATTGAAAAGTGCAAAGATGGTTCCGACAGCCTCATGAGATTTGCTAGAATAAGCATCTCCAAACAAAAAAACAGAAATGGTTGTTTCATCCAAAGATCCCAGCTTCCAGACGCAAAAACTTTTCCCATTGGAACTCAATTTTGGATGCCCTTTCTCGGTCAAAACTCCAACAGTAGCCCAACAGCCAGAGATATTGTCAACCACCATTGAATTCCTGACATCAGCTGGAATGTCAGTGATGAATGATCAAAATTCCACAACTGGAATCCTACTCATAGATTTTTCCACTTTTTTTTTAATCCAGAAAATGATGGGAGCATTAATCTTGTAAATTGGGGCATGCAACTGAATTTCAGAAAGGGTCTCCAGATGAGAAACATGAGCCACTCGCTAAATTGTTGATCCAATACACCACATCCAAACAAAATAACCTGTCTTGTGATTTTATTTGCATGAAAAAATGACTGAAAACATCATGTATCGTTCCCACTTGGCCCGTACCTTATAGCTGCCAACCTAACAAAGCGAACGTCGGCAAAATGGCCGCTTATATCCGCTTGCGACATCAATGGTTTCCTGAGAAATGTGCGCAAAAAGAGGATGAAAAAAAAGGAAAAAAGTAATTTTGCTATACAATACATTTACATGTTACGTCGGTCCTGTGGCACTCACCTTATCCTCAAACCAGAGAACTTCTCCACCTCTACAGCAGACGACCCCTTCATTCCGCTAGATTTGGGTTTTCCAGTACCGGTATCAGTAGCACCCGAAATCCCGCCTGGATCACTGGCAAGATAATCCCTGACGGCGTCGCGGAACACGGACATGTCGGCGGCACCGGACTTTGTCCTCCCCGGCGACCCATCGTCCGATAAGTATCCTGCAAGTGAAATCGGATCAAGGGACGCCCACTTCTGGTTTGTTCTAGCGTGTGTGCGGAGGTCAGATCACGTACCTGGGAAATGGGAGTGGTCGGGCGACTCCGGTGGGGTTTCTGGGACGCGGAGGGATAGGAGGAGGTCGAGGTCGCGGTCGTCTTCGTGGGTCGACATTGGTGGAGATCGGTGTCTGCGGAGTAGGAGGGCATGAGGGTTTTGGGATTGGGGTGGAGGGAAGTGATTGGGGAATATTTGGCCCTCGTTTTGGTGTTTCATTTGGCGGGAGAGGGACGGGAGGAACGTGTGCCTGGACTGGGCCTGAAAGCTCAGGAGGTTGGACTTTTTGGGCCTGGACTTTGGACCTGAAGGCTGCTGGGGAGTTTTCAAGACTTCTCACTCGTAATTATTTTTTATGATTATTTTTTTGTAGACGGTGAGATGTTATTATAAATATGAAGCCATACTTGGCTATGAATACAGCCATGAAGTATACAAAATACTAGTATCTTTCCTCCAAAGAGAGTTGGAGGCAAGTAATTAATACTACAAAAAATCTATCAGATAGGACATAGCAATATTAAAGTTATAGCCATAATAGTACACACCAATAGTTCTAAAGTATAACCAAGTCAAAAAAAACAACAAACATTCATAAATTTCAATATTATAAGACCCCAGAGCAGTAGTCTCTAAATCCAGAATAGACTATGCACCACCTTCAACAGCAATAACGACCAGTAAGGTGACATCATGAGCAAGGTGAACCTGGTCTCATTCTTGTTGGACTTGCCTTATGGATTGTGAAATAGAAGAAGTAGCATTGTCCTGTTCGATGATTTATTTTTCTACCCAATAAGAAGTTAAATGCGAGATTTGATGAAATATTGGAGATATATCTCAACCTTGGTTTCTAAAAATACAATCATTTCTATTCAATCAAATGTACCAAAATATTGCTAGAACAAGTATGCTCCATCCATGCAAATATATATTGAACTTAAATGAATGGTATAAGGAAAAATTTCCAGAGAAGTTGATTCTATACAAATAGTTGTTTGCATTCAATAAAAAGAAGTCCCAAATCGCAGTGGATACATAACAATGCAAAATATATATGTGCAATTGATTCAATATTAAATGCATAAATCTAACCGTGAGTTGACTTTGACGAGCGCTTCTTGATTAAATCTGATCTAGATAGAAATTTGTCATGAACAACTAGTCTAAGTAAAACTTTAACTTTTGATGGTGCAATACATTTTCAAATGTTATTTCTAAATATTGACCTCAATCCTCCATCATTTAAAATATTATAGCAACTCTTCATTATGAATTCTTTAATAATTGTGAGTATCCAGGAAGAAGAATCATCTTCATTTGAAAGGAGAATTGAATTCAAAATACCATAAAATTGATGTACTCGAGAAGGAAGTACTATGAAGTAGGGCTATGTTAGAATGCCAAGAGTAATTTTGTAAGAGAGCTTTTTTTATTTTTAGCCAAGGAATATAATTCAAGGAAAATAATTTTCTAGGACATATTTGTTATCCATCTATTTTCCCAAATAGAATTTTCTTCCCATTGTTTATTAAAATTGGACTAAAGGTTTGAACTAAAGGAAAGTAAGACTTTAACGCTTGCCAAATGGGTGAAGAATTTTTAGATGTAACATTTAGTAAAGTGTCAAAATTATTATAAGAGAAACATTTGCACTTAATAAGGATTGGTCACTTACGACGGTCTTTGTTTGAAAAGAACTATCAAAGTATTTGATATTAATAATCCTTAACCTATCTTGTTTTTCTTTTCTACAAATATTTGCCATTTGGCAAGAGAGTATCTCCTATCTCCAAAAGAACTAGGATTCCAAACAAAACGTCGACGAATCCGATCAATTTCTTTCTCAACTTTGATTAAAGAACAAATGACAAATAAATAATAAGTTAGAATAGTAGATAGAACAAAGTTTAAAAGAATAAGCCGACCTTTCAATTTTAAATATCTAGATTTCCAATATTCTAACTTGGTCGTGATTTTGTCTAATATTGCTGTTCAAATACGTAGAAATCATTTAGAAATGAGTAGAGAGGCCTAACAGTCTCTAAAGCATAGAATAATCTCACAGTTATCCGATACAAGAGTAGTTTCTTACCCTGTTTTCTCGGATGCAACTTTAGGGCTCAAAATACAACGATATGGGTATATTATGAAGTAAGCTAGTTTTCAAGGATGAGGTAGAATATAAAATAGAACATTACATCATTCTTTATATTTTTTTAGTCAATAGACCAGTGGATCTTTCCCTTGAGCTTGAACCCGAGAAGCAAAGAAAGTAACTATTAGGATCTGTTACATAATAAAAATTATGATATATAAAGTCTTGTCAAAAAATAAACAAATTCAACTACAGGAGTATGCCACATTAGTCGACACGTGACTCCATAGTTCGCTATGCCACATTAGTAATCACTATGGTATTAAATTGATGGAAAATAAAATGATATAGGGAAATCCACCAACTTAGAAATAGAATTCCTTTTGAAGTTCACTTCCTCGTTTTGGAGATGCACGCCTAAGGATCTTATGAGAAACATGTGGGTATCAGGCATAGATTCTAGGCATGTTTTAGTGGCCCTGAACGTTGTATGTTGTAAATTTTATTTTAAGATTTGGTTCCTACTTGATTGTATTTTTTGTGATCAAGTTTGCGAACCCGAATGAGTGGATTGATGTTTGATTATTTTAAATATAATATTCTTCTTAAGTAATCAAAGCAATTTTGTGGATGTTTCCATCTTTAAATTCCCTGTTCTACATGTTGTGTCTCGTGAATTCTTTTGTAAATTGTACCGTGACTTTCCTTGGTATGTTACGATGTGTTAATGTTTTGACATATTGTATCATGTGTGTTTGCTATTGCTACTGCTACCTAGGTTGTCGCTTATTGTCGCTATCGCATGAGGTGCTGCTCCGACAACTATTGTTGCTAGAGCCATTGAGTTGTCGTTGCTACTATTGGATGGACCGAGGGCAGATCATTGGTAAGGAAGGACACGAGTGCGTGTTGAGTTACTACAATTGTTGCCAAGTGTAGGTAAAAGTTACACATCCAATCCCAAGATCACTTCATTTACTTAATTCTACACATGATTGTAGGGAAAAGAAATATGCTCATGGCAGAAAGATCTTTCAAAAAGAATAATTGGAAAAGAAATACATAAGATTTGTAAAATATTTTAGAAAAGGATTTTTATGATTTTGATGGATTGAAAGGCCAAAGGTTCTGATTGACAAACGAGAGATGATTAATGACTCTAGATGGTTAAAAGTTAGTTGTCTAGAATAAGGTCTAAGAAGTTTTCTATGATTTTTAATGAATCGAGAGGATTGCAGGATTATACTAACTGACCAAGAACGATTGATACATTTGGAGGATAAAGTGTAAGTCTGATGTTGAGGTTCATGGTAGAAAGATCTTTCAAAAAGAAGAATTGGAAAAGAAATACATAAGATTTGTAAAATATTTTAGAAAAGAATTTTTATGATTTTGAGGGATTGAAAGGCCAAAGGTTCTGATTGACAAACGAGAGATGATTAATGACTCTAGATGGTTAAAAGTTAGTTGTCTAGAATAAGGTCTAAGAAGTTTTCTATGATTTTTAATGAATCGAGAGGATTGCAGGATTATACTAACTGACCAAGAACGATTGATACATTTGGAGGATAAAGTGTAAGTCTGATGTTGAGGTTCATGGTAGAAAGATCTTTCAAAAAGAAGAATTGGAAAAGAAATACATAAGATTTGTAAAATATTTTAGAAAAGAATTTTTATGATTTTGAGGGATTGAAAGGCCAAAGGTTCTGATTGACAAACGAGAGATGATTAATGACTCTAGATGGTTAAAAGTTAGTTGTCTAGAATAAGGTCTAAGAAGTTTT
>JAMKQA010003878.1:0-61987 GCA_024699735.1 Posidonia australis
TATAAGGAACCAACGACTCGGATCACCTCCGGATCAGAGGAGTCTCGAGAAAAGGATGGATGGTTGGTCATAGGCTATAAGGAACCAACGACTCGGATCACCTCCGGATCAGAGGATTCTCGAGAAAAGGATGGATAGTTGGTCGAAGACTATAAGGAACCAACGACTCGGATCACCTCCGGATCGGAGTTGTCTCGAGAAAAGGATGGATGGTCGGTCCTAGGCTATAAGGAATCTACGACTCCGATCACGTTTGGATCAGAGGAGTCTCGAGGAAAGGATGGATGGTCGGTCCTAGGCTATAAGGAACCAATGACTCGGATCACCTCCGGATCAGAGGAGTCTCGAGAAGAGGATGGATGGTTGGTCCTAGGCTATGAGGAACCAACGACTCGAATCACCTCCGGATCAGAGGAGTCTCGAGAAAAGGATGGATGGTTGGTCCTAGGCTATAAGGAACCAACGACTCGGATCACCTCTGGATCAAAGGAGTCTCGAGGAATGGATGGATGGTCGGTCCTCGGCTATATGGAACCAACGACTCTGATCACCTCTGGATCAGAGGTGTCTCGAGAAAAGGATGGATGGTTGGTCCTAGGCTATAAGGAACCAACGACACTGATCAACTCCGGATCAGATGAGTCTCGAGAAACGGATGGATGGTTGGTCCTAGGCTATAAGGAACCAACGACTCGGATCACCTTCGGATCTGAGGAGTCTCGACAAATGGATGGAAGGTTGGTCCTAGGCTATAAGGAACCAACGACTTGGATCACCTCCGGATCAGAGGAGTCTCTAGGAAAGGATGGATGGTCGGTCCTAGGCTATGAGGAACTAACGATTCGGATCACCTTTTGATCAGAGGAGTCTCGAGAAAAGGATGGCTGGTTGGTCCTAGGATATGCGGAACCAACGACTCGGATCAGAGGAGTCTCGAGGAAAGGCTGGACGGTTGGTACTAGACAATGAGGATCCAAAGAATCGTATCACCTCCGGATCAGATGAGTCTCGAGGAAAGGATGGATGGTTGGTCCTAGGCTATACGGAACCAACGACTCGGATCACCTCCGGATCAGAGGAGTCTCGAAGAAAGGATAGATGGATAGTTGGTCCTAGGATATAAGGAACCAACGACTCAGATCACCTCCGGATCAGAGGAGTCTCGAGAAAAGGATGGATGGTTGGTCCTTAGTTATAAGGAACCAACGACTCGGATTACCTCCAGATCGGAGGAGTTTCGAGAAAAGGATGGATGGTTGGTCCTAGGCTATATGGAACCAACGACTCGGATCTCCTTCGGATTAGAGGAGTCTCGAGAGAAAGATGGATGGTTGGTCTTAGGCTATACGGAACCAACGACACGGATCACCTCCGGATCAGAGGAGTCTTGAGGAATGAATGGATTGTTGGTCCTAGGCTATAAGGAACCAACGACTCGTATCACCTCCGGATCAGAGGAGTCTCGAGGAACGGAGAGATGGTTGGTCCAGGATTATAAGGAACCAACGACTCGGATCCCCTCCGGATCGGAGGAGTCTTGAGAAAAGGATGGATGGTTGGTCCTAGGCTATAAGGATCCAACGACTCGGATCACCTCCGGATCGGAGGAGTCTCGTGGAAAGGATAGATGGATAGTTGGTCATAGGGTATATGGAACCAACGACTCGGATCACCTCCGGATCGGAGGTGTCTCGAAAAAAGGATACATGGTTGGTCCTAGGCTATAAGGAACCAACGACTCGGATCACCTCCGGATCAGAGGAGTCTCGAGAAAAGGATAAATGGTTGGTGCTAGGCTATAAGGAACCAACGACTCGGATCACCTCCTGATCAACGAAGTCTCGAGAAAGGGATAAATGGTTGGTCCTAGGCTATATGGAACCAACGACTCAGATCACCTCCGGATCTGAGGAGTCTCGGGGAACGGAAAGATGGTTGGTCCAAGGCTATAAGGAACCAATGACTCGGATCACCTCCGGATCAGAGGAGTCTCGAGAAAAGGATAGATGGTTGGTCATAGGTTATAAGGATCCAACGACTCGGATCACCTCCGGATCAGAGGAGTCTCGAGAAAACGATGGATGGTTGGTCTTAGGATATAAGGAACCAAGGACTCGGATCATCTCCAGATAAGCGGAGTCTCGAAAAAAGGATGGATGGTTGGTCCTATGCTATAAGGAGCCAACGACTCGGATCACATCCGGATCAGAGGAGTCTCGAGGAATGGATAGATTGTTGGTCCTTGGTTATAAGGAACCAACGACTCGGATCACCTCTGGAACAGAGGAGTCTCGAGAAAAGGATGGATGGTTGGTCCTAGGCTATAAGGAACCAACCACTCGGATCACCTCCAGATCAGACAAATCTCGAGAAAGGATGGATGGTAGGTCCTAGGTTATAAAGAACCAACGACTTGGATTACCTCCGGATCAGAGTATTCTCGAGAAAGGGATGGTTGGTTGGTCCTAGGCTATAAGGAACCAACGACTCGGATCACCTCCGGATCAGAGGAGTCTCAAGAAAAGGATGGAAGGTTGGTCCTAGGCTATAAGGAACCAACGACTCAGATCTCCTCCGGATCATAGGAGTCTCGAGGAAAGGATGGATGATTGGTTCTAGGCTATAAGGAACAAACGACTCGGAGCACCTCCGGATCAGAGGAGTCTCGATGAAAGGATGGATACTTGGTCCTTGGCTATAAGGAACAAACGACTCAGATTACCTCTGGATCGGAGGAGTCTCGAGAAACGGATAGATGGATGGTCCTAGGCTATACGGAACCAACGACTCGGATCACCTCCGGATCAGAGGAGTTTCGAGAAAAGGGTGGATGGTTGGTCCTAGGCTATATGGAACCTACGACTCGGATCACCTTCGTATCGGAGGGGTCTCGAGTGAAGGATGGATGGTTGGTCCTAGGCTATATGGAACCATCGACTCGGATCACTTCCAGATCGGAGAAGTCTCGAGAAAAGGATGGATGGTTGGTCCTAGGCTATAAGGAACCAACAACTCGGATCACCTCCGGATCAGAGGTGTCTCGAGAAAAGGATGGATGGTTGGTCCTAGGCTATACGGAACCAACGACTTGGATCACCTCCGAATCAGAGGAGTCTCGAAAAAGGATGGATGGCTGGTCCTAGGCTATAAGGAACCAACGACATGGATCACCTCCGGATTAGAGGAGTCTCGAGAAAAGGATGGATGGTTGGTCCTAGGCTATAAGGAACCAACAACTCGGATCACCACCGGATCAGAGGAGTTTCGAGAAAAGTATGGTTGGTTGGTCCATGACTATAAGGAACCAACGACTCGGATCTCCTCTGGATCAGAGGATTCTCGAGAAAAGGATGCATGGTTGGTCCTAGGCTATAAGGAACCAACGACTCGGATCACCTCCGAATCAGAGGAGTCTCGAGAAAAGGATGGATGGTTGGTCCTAGGCTACAAGGAACCAACGATTCGGATCTCCTCCAGCTCTGAGGAGTCTCGAGAAAAAGATGGATGGTTGGTCCTAGGCTATAAGGAACGAACGACTCGGATCACCTCCAGATCAGAGGAGTCTCGAGGGAAGGATGGATGGTTGGTCCAAGGCTATAAGGAACCAACGATTCGGCTCACCTCCGGATCTGAGGAGTCTCGAGAAAAGGATGGATGGTTTGTCCTAGGCTATAAGCATCCAACGACTCGGATCACTTCCGGATCAGAGGAGTCTCCAGGAAAGGATAGATGGATAGTTGGTCCTAGGCTATATGGAACCAACGACTCGGATCACCTCCGGTTCGGAGGTGTCTCTAGAAAAGGATTGTTGGTTGGTCCTAGGCTATAAGGAACCAACGACTCGGATTACCTCCGGATCAGAGGAGTCTCGAGAAAAGGATGGATGATTGGTCCTAGGCTATAAGGAACCAACGACTCGGATCACCTCCGGATTAAAGGAGTCTCGAGAAAGGGATAGATGTTTGGTCCTAGGCTATAAGGAACCAACGACTCGGATCACCTCCGGATCAGAGGAGTCTCAAGAAAAGGATGGATGGTTGGTCCTAGGCTATAAGGAACCAACGACTCAGATCTCCTCCGGATCATAGGAGTCTCGAGGAAAGGATGGATGGTTTGTTCTAGGCTATAAGGAACCAACGACTCGGATCTCCTCCGGATCAGAGGAGTCTCAAGAAAACGATGGATGGTTGGTCTTAGGCTATAAGGAACCAACGACTCGGATCATCTCCGGATCAGAGGAGTCTCGAGAAAAGGATGGATGGTTGGTCCTAGGCTATAAGGAACCAACGACTCAGATCACATTCGGATCAGAGGAGTCTCGAGGAATGGATAGATGGTTGGTCCTTGGTTATATGGAACCAACGATTCGGATCACCTCCGGAACAGAGGAGTCTAGAGAAAAGGATGGATGGTTGGTCCTAGGTTATAAGGAACCAACCACTCGGATCTCCTCCAGATCAGAGGACTCTCGAGAAAAGGATGGATGGTTGGTCCTAGGCTATATGGAACCAACGACTCGGATTACCTCCGGATCAGAGTCTTCTCGAGAAAGGGATGGTTGGTTGGTCCTAGGCTATAAGGAACCAACGACTCGGATCACCTCCGGATCAGAGGCGTCTCAAGAAAAGGAAGGATGGTTGGTCCTAGGCTGTAAGGAATCAACGACTCAGTTCTCCTCCGGATCATAGGAGTCTCGAGGAAAGGATGGATGGTTGGTTCTAAGCTATAAGGAACCAACGACTCGGAGCACCTTCGGATCAAAGGTGTCTCGAGGAAAGGATGGAGGGTTGGTCCTAAGCTATAAGGAACCATCGACTCAGATCAACTCCAGATCAGAAGAGTCTTGAGGAAAGGATGGATGGGTAGTTGGTCCTAGGCTATAAGGAACCAACGACTCGGATCACCTACGGATCAGAGGAGTCTCGAGAAAAGGATGGATGGTTGGTCCTAGGCTATACGGAACCAACGACTCGGATCACCTCCTGATCAGAGGAGTCTCGAGAAAAGGAGAGATGGGGGCACGAATCCAGTGAGTGATTTGTGCCCTGGTGAGTGTAGATAGGTTAGACTTGGTCCCTTCTTGCTCCTCCTCCACTCTGGAAGCCTTTCCTTCACCCTAAAAGTCACTAGAGGAGAGATGCTGGACGCAGCTTCATCGTCGCTGGAGAAGACAACCCCTAGAAGGGGTCGATCTGGCGCCTCCCGCCTCGCTGCACCCCACCGATCATTGGGATGTCATCCTCTCCTCTTCCCTTGGACACTAGAGCCCACAGGACCCGACATTGAAGCCCGATCGTGTCTTGCAGTCACTGTTGCCAGAGTCGTCACAGGGCATGATCAGGAGGGGGAGGAGCAGCGTCGTTCTTGACTTTGAGCGATGGAAAACGCTCCTCTCTGCACCGTCAAGCCTCTAGAAGCCTAGAAGCGTTGCTCCAGCACCTCCAGTGGCCCCTTCTTCCCTGGGACCGTCGCCGGAGTTGCGATGTTGACGAGTGAGATGCGGAAGAGACTTGGACCATTCACCGCCCAATCCGAGCCATTGGATCTCCCCATTTTTCTTCCCTCTTACTCACAGTGTGCTTGGATGCCAGATCAGGCAATGGGGAAGCCTTGAATGGCATCCCAGATTGTCATTGACGGCGAGGTAACGTCGTCGGCGGTCGTCGTTTCTTAAAAAAAAAAAAAGCTTCTTTTAGAATAAACTTTGTTTCTTTTATTTGTTTGCATCTAGGTCCTTTTATTTTTCATTGAAGTCCCTACATTAGTTTTTTAATCATTTTAATAATGTTTTGTTTTGTAAAATTGCAGTGTGATCCTTATGATTTCCTTTTAATATTTTCCTGGCTTTAATTTTTGACATAAAACCCTCTGATTTAGTTTTCATTCATCTTAAGTACATAGTTTGCATAAAAACCCTAAACTTCATTAAAATTGTTTTGAATGCATGATTTTCTGGTACAATTGCAAATCTAACCCTGTAGATTCAAAAGTTTACTCAAATGTGCAAAGAATTTCATATTAAACCCTGAACTTTACTAAATTTACACTGAATGCATGTTTTCATGGCATATTTGTAAATCAGTCCCTAGAAATTCATGTTTTTATCCATGAGTCCACTATATTGCACTTTTCACCTTGAATTTCTCCAAAATGGTACTAAACAAATGTTTTGCTGGCAAAATTACAGGTTAGCCCCTAGGAATCCTAATTTTACCAAAAATGTACAGTTTTGCACATTTAACCCCCAACTTCCTTAAAATTGCATAAAATGTGTTTTCTTTAACATTTTAGCTGATTTAACCTTGGAATCTCAGCCTTTACTCAGGACATGTAAGTTTTGCACAGAGGTCCCTGGAATTTTACATATTTCACCCATGCTTACTTTTTGTACATTTTGTTACCCTTTTTCATGCAAATATTCTCATGCTTTCTTTCTTGCATTAGGCACGCATTTCCAACTTATTTCAAACTTGGTTTTCACATTATTTCTTGGATTTCTTTCGATTATCATGATTTTGATTTGATTTGGATTTTCATCGCCCGAGGGCATACATTAATAGGCTTGACATTGTCAACATTGACCTGAATGAGGATTATTTTCTTCCGTTTGATTTTCTCGGATTTCTTAAGTTTCCACTGTTTTGTGTGACGCATTCCGAATATTTCTGATTTTCACGATTTTCCTCATCACCCTAGGGCATACTATAAAGTGGCATTTTCAATGCCTACATTGTCCCTCAGATTATTTTCATTATTATTTCTTTGTATTCATTTCTTTTCTTTGATTGGGCATATTTTCGCATTCATCTTAGGCATGTGCATTAGAGATAGACAAGCATACACACACTAGATCATTAGCAGGTAGGAAACCTAGAAAGACCGATTTCTTCGGGCGCATGGGAGTGCCTAACACCTTCCCCATGCGTAACAAGAATCCTTACCCTTTCTCTGGCCGACATTGATTTGTGCACAGCATCCATTAGGCACGGAGCATGCATGTGTTTTCTTCGCCTTGATTTCTTTAGGTTTTTTCCTTTGTATTTAGTTTTCCTCGTCTTTCCATTAAAAGACTAGGTGGCGACTCCTTTTCCTTATCCTTTTCTTATCTTTCCTTGGTGTTTCCGAGTCTAGTCTCCTTCTCCGGATTCACCATCTTCGCTGTGACTATATCGGGACTCCTCGTGTGTTTCCACACACCTTGGAGTCGTGTAGGGTTCCACCGACATGGTCACAGGAACTGGCGACTCCGCTGGGGATAACCAGATTCTGACTTTAGTGTTCGTTTTCTTGCTTGCTTGGCGTTGTTTTATACGCTTTATGTTTGTTTCTTGTCCTACTTATTGAACATATTTGACTGTACATGCCCTTTTACACTATTGCTATGTGACCACATGTGCACATGACCTGATTCATGCCTTCTGTTATGATGCATGCTTTGCTTCACTTACCAGGTGAGCACGACACTAGCACATGCCATGCTCATGCCTTTTGATTGTTGATTGAGTGTTTGGATGCTATGATTGTGTGTTTTCTTCACCTTTTTGTATTCAACATGATTAAGAGAGTAGAGACATGTTTTGCCTCCCTCCCTAGTTAAAATAAAATACACAAACTCAGACAAACAAATAATATGGCATAATTAGAGACAAATGCTCATAATTCCTTTGGCTTAATAAAACGCAAGTAAATGACACAAAAGCATATTACATGATTGATCATATAGGGCATGCATCTTCTCCTCTGAGTCCACCTACAATTTGCAAAGGATGATTCTGGTAGCCCGTTCTATAGCTTTGGTGTAGGGCATGCTGCTAGTTTGTCCCCCTTGTCTGGGCTCGTGTCAGTGTTAGTAGAGGGTAAAACTCCATGCTACTGTAGGAGACGAGGCCACCAACGCACCACCCATTCACTGCGTATGCTTTGGCCAAGATTTAGAACGGAAACCTTACATTTCTGACTAGAGTCAAAACCTAAACCCATGAGTGTGTCCCATGTGGTCAACCCCATATGGGACATGCATGGTACGCGAGTGCACTTTAGGACATTCATCTACATTGTGTGTCATTGCGAGCCACTTTAATAACTCACATTTGTCTTTGCGTTGTTGTTCAGGTTTTGATGCCTATTTCTCTTGCCTGTTTTTTACAGGTAGCTTGTTACGAGGTCCTCAGATAGGAGCTCGAGTGTCTATGTTGCGGGCGGCCTCCAGTGGTTCTTTTCTCTTGCCTTTTCCCAAGCTATTGATCACTTTTGACAGTAGTTTGTCTTAGAGCTCTTGCGTTTATCTTCTGCTGCAGCTCCATTCATATTCACTTACTGTCAGCCATGGTCCTGTAGACCTGCAAGCCTCTGATTATTGTTTTGAAGGGGGTCCCGCATTTGGATCCTCCTTCTCTCACTTTGGTTACATCTTCTTCCCTCCGTGCGTCCTAATTTGGGAATCATGAAGGATCCCTACCTCCTTTTTTGGGACAGCGACAGACACAAGCCGATCTAGGGCTTGTCACCGAGTCAATTGCAGTGACTACCACGCGTCTCCCAGAAGTGATGCCAGTTGCACCCTATCTCTCGGGTCCTCCTGTTTCAGGAGTTCAACCAGCTACGGTTGCATCTGTTTTATGGGCCACTCCTATTCTGCTCTTGTCTTTTGACCTATCTTTTGATGGGTGTTCGACCACACAGGCTCAGTACTTGAGAGCTTTGGCCCGAAGGCTTGAGCACATGGTCCTTTCTCTTGATCCTGTTGAGAGTCCTCATCTTTCGGCCTCTGAGGTTCCAATGTAGACCACTATAGCATTGCAAGCTCACCCCACTGCACTATCGCCCATACCATCGCCCCAGCTACACACTACTCCAGCGATGGGGGCATTATCTCTGCCTCTTACAGCACAACTACATTTGTCACAATATGCATCACAGTCACTTAAGAACCAACCCATTAGTTGTGCGAGAGTACAACATTTCTTGAGTCCATCGCCCAGAGCCGTACCAGTGCCACAGCTATTGCTCTCGCACTCAACACTACACACAGCACAGCATGCTCACTGGCCACCTCAGCATCAGGTTTAGGTCCCAACACATAGGTCATCATTACACACTGTACACACACTTTCCACCATCTAGCTAGTGCATCACGTCACATGGGCTCGGTAAGGACAACAACCTACGAAAAATGAGGCCGTCGCGTTGAAAGCGACTACACTCCACTGGGAGAGCCATTGAGTGATATTTTTCCTTAGGTTGTGTAACTTCTAAGACTCCCGGATTCGTGTCCCCCACCAACTCCACTTCCTTGGTGGTACGATGTGAGCGTATACTACAATTATTATTGAGCCCTAGGGCACTCAACTGATAATTGCCACACTCTGCGGGATGTCATTTAGACTTTGATCGATAGTGGGATTATTGTCATTGGCACACAAGATGCAGCACCCACATCTAAGTCTGTACCCTCACCAGAATCTAGTTATGCATGCATTACACACCCACACACTACTGTTGAGCCGATGCAATACGTTGTGTCTGCTCATCAAAGGCAGCAACAATGGCAAAGGCGACCTTGCCATAAGGGAAATGGCTACCCCCCACTCGGGGAGTTGTTGAGCGACATCGTTCCTAAAGTTGTGCCATTCCTACAGCTACCGGAGATTCGTCCACCACCAGACCCACTTCCCGGGTGATATAAGACAAACTTTTTCTGCCAATCCGTCGCACCTGTGGACATTCGACAAACAAGTGTTACACTCTCCTAAATGCTATCTAGGATTTGATTGACAATGGAGACGTTGTCGTCAACCCACAGGAGGCAGCACACACATACACCTGCACCACACCTACATATGCACATGCACACTCTAGAATAGCCGACCTTACCTTGTTTGAGTCGACAAGCTCTGAGGATGCTGGAACTTTAGGGGTTTATCCTCTCTCTCTCGGTTCTTTCCAAGGGAATCCATTGAATCTCATCAACTTTGTTTGTCCTTTTTCCTTTTCCCAAGTTTTGTCCGGTGACACTCACATGTGCCACTCTTGTTCTTGTTCCTCTACGGGGGCCTAGCTAAATGTTTGCCAGTTTGCCACGCACCGATCTGACCCAGCACATGCAAATACCCTGGATCTGGTAGGAGACAACCAATACAGAAGATATCAATTCCAACAAAGCTACAGTCCTAGTGTCACTAGTAGATTCAACATTCATAATGACAGTCTCAGTTTCAATAACAGTTTTAATGGTTTCGGTTACACGTGCCTTGATTCCGATTTTCAGTGGCACTTCTATGAGTTACTATGAACCCCTGTGGCATTCACAAAACAGTGGTAACAAGGACTAGAGTAGTATCCTTTTCTTTTGGTTTCCTCTGATGTTTCTTTTTTGCATCACCATATATAAAAACACAAAAAAATAGAAAAAAACACAAGAGTCAAACAAAAAAGAACAAGAAAAAACACAAAACAAAAAACATTAAAAGCAACAAAAAATAATAGTTTTCTTGCCAATAACATTCTGCCCGATGATGAAAATTGCAAGAGCTCGCCTGTGTCGGAAGGGATTATCCCCCCTCAGTTGTCACTACTTAGACAACCAAGTTAGCAAGGGAGCCACCGAACATTAAAGCTGGACGAAATGTCCAAACTCTGCAAGGATCCTATACCTCCAAGAGGGAGATTATTTGTTAGGGGTGACTGAGGGTGTGAGCTAGAAAAGAAAACATATATGCACAAGGGAATAAATAAATAGAGAAGACAAGAAGGTGAAGGCAAAATTTAGCCCAAGAGAGAGAGGCATGCAACGTAACTCTGTCCTTACCATACCTTGGAGAGGAGTTGGCGTATGCGCTTAGTAAAATTACACCTTTGAGAGACTGACCCACCCTTTTGCAGCAAAGGCCTCCAGAATATATCGGGCACCTATTACCTCCAAGTCAAGGTTAGAGTGAAACCGCACGTCTATGAGGGAGTAAAAGAAAAGTCAATGATATCAAAAAAGCAGGTGCTGGACCCTAAAGAGCTTGGCATGGAGCCAGGTCCATTACACTACCTTACAATGAGTTTGAGTGCCACCACTATCCATCGAGAGCCACCTTTGGCTTGTGAATCTCTGTAGTATCAACTGAGTCGAGGGGTGTCCTCCTCCTTAAACAGGCATACAAATTTCTAGCCTAATTGAGGGCAAACAAACAGTCGAACTAAGCAAGCAAGTGATCCAGAAAATGAACTCATTGAACAAGCAAAGCAATAAATGCAGATAACAAGTAACTAAAATCACACCTAGTCAACAAGACATGCTTTTTTTGTTCAAATAATATGGTCACTCTTAATTAATTAAATTGCTCATAATAACAAAGTCCACCACAATAATCATAATCATCACAATTTTGCTTAGATGAATCTTTTTGTTTGCATATGGATTTGTTCAACAGGGTTTTCCCAAGTGCTTTTAGCTAGGGGCATTTCAATTGCTCGTTGGTTAAAGAGCATATGCAGCAAGGACACCAGTTAGTGCACAGGCTACACAGACTTGCAAAATCAACAGCATGACAACAATTCCTCTGCAGTAGTTCAGGTGTGGTAAACATTATTTGGAGAATGCCTGAGGTTAACACAGGCAAGTACATGTTTGCAGCCAAAACACAATAAGCAGCTGAACATAGAATAGCCTTGACATACCAGCCTGAGACAGAGTACGATTTATCACATCACATTCTGCCATCTAAGTGTAGCTTAGGACAGTGGATGAATATACATGCCTCCAATCAGTAAACAATTGTGTCTCTGGCCTCAACCAAAATCAGCCTCGACCACTTCAGTGATTCAAAGTGCGCCTACAGTTACAACCTAATCCTCAAGTCTTTACATCCCCAAGTAGTGCCCAACATTTCCTACGGTAGCCTGACTCGATGCCAGGGGCATCTAATTTGCCTTGGTATCTTCTGATCTGCCTTTTGTTTTCATTGAGCGTCATTCACCTTTTATGCTAGGGGCATGTTAGTTGCTTTCTAGCTAGGCTCACACAATCTTCTACTTTGTTCATCAAAGGCAGGTCAGTTGTTCTTTGGTCAAGACACATACATCAGGCAATTCCCTACACATTGAATGTAATAATTGGACCAGAATATTAACCATGTGCATTTCTATTGTTCTTTGAGGTTAAAATGTACAGTAAGGGTACCTATTAGTTGATCTCTGGTTAAATGCAGATGATTAGCAGAGACAGCAGCATGACTGTGATCTCCATGCAGCAATCTAGAATTTGGTAAATACAATCAGGAGAATGTCCTACGGTAGCACAGTCAAGTATAGAACCATCAGAACACCATGGTTGAGTAGGACATAACCTAGACATACCAGTCAGAGGCAGGCTACAATCCCAATCAAAGGCCTTTATCAAGTTATCACAATTCCTTCCTACTTCCAAGTACAACACAGGAAGGCAGTTGGGTATACATACTTCTAGTCACTAGATGAATGCATCACTTGCTATGACTAGTGACAGTCTCAATTACTCCAATGGTTCAAGGTGCATCTATAGTTACAGTTTGGCTTCCAAGACTCCATACTCTCGAGTGATGTCCAGCCAGTTCGATACTAGGGGAATGTCGGCTGCTCTTTGGTCAAAAGTCACATATCAAGCACCTGATAGAACACCAGCTTACTATGTAACTGAACTAGAGTCTTCGACTAGGGGCATGTAAGCTGCTTTATGGAAAGGAGGACTGTTTTGAGAATGTTTGGTGCAAATTGTCTTTGGAATGATGGTCAAGCGCATATTCCTTTTGAGAAGTGACATTCATTACATAATGGCTCCTACAAAGCGATAACGACAGCAGGACATTGTAGCGAGTCAAGCATTAGATCTGGGGCATTGTTGGCATGTCACAAACACTCTGAATTCACGACGGCGCTAATCCCCAGTTGTCTCAACTGATATCCCACACAACGGCGATGATCCAGGGTGCAATGGTACTTGTGAATAAGGTCCCCTTGACAAATCCTTTTGGCTAAACAGTTGGTCAGGACCCCTTCATCCTTGTCTCCCTGCTTCGTGTCCGAGAGGATAGAGTTCAAAGACATTCTTCTTGACTTCACTCCAAGATGGATGAGGTCCTTTCCCTTTGGATTCTCAATTCGGAAGAAACAATACCCAAAGATATTTTCCTTCCGGTTGATATCCCAAACTATCTGATTGGCATCGGTCAACATGCCATCTCTCGGTCGGTAAGTCCGAAACTTGCCATACCCTTCTCGGTTGGTAAGTATGAAACTTGACATATTCCCTCTGGTTAGTAAGTTCAAAACTTGCCATATTCCCTCCGGTCAGTAAATCCGAAACTTGGCATCTCTCAGTCGGTAAGTCCGAAACTTGTCATATTCCCTCTGGTCGGTAAGTCCAAAACTTGTCATATTCCCTCTGGTTGATAAGTCCGAAACATGCCAAATTCCCTCCAGTAAGTAAGTCTGAAACTTGCCACATTCCCTCTAGTCGGTAAGTCCGAAATTTGCCATCTCTCGGTTGGTAAGTCCGAAACTTGCCATATCTTGTTTGATTGGTAAGTTCGAAACTTGCCATATCCTCTCTCGGTCGGTAAGTCCGAAACTTGCCATATTCCCTTTGGTCGGTAAGTCCAAAACTTTCCATATTCCCTCCGGTCAGTAAGCCCAAAACTTGCCTTCTCTCGGTTGGTAAGTCCGAAACTTGCCATATTCCTCCGATTAGTAAGTTTGAAACTTGCTATATTCCTTCTGGTCGGTAAGTCTAAAACTTGCCATATTCCCTCTGGTTAGTAAGGTCGATACTTGCCATATTCCCTCCAGTCAGTAAGTCTGAAACTTGCTATCTCTCGGTCTATAAGTCCAAAACTTGCCATATTCCCTTCGATCGGTAAGTCCAAAACTTGCCATATTCCCTCCGGTCGGTAAATCCAAAACTTGCCATATTCCTATATTCCCTCCGATCGGTAAGTCTGAAACTTGCCATATTCCCTTCGATCGGTAAGTCCGAAACTTACCATATTCCCTCCAGTTGGTAAGTCTGAAATTTGCCATCTCTCGGTCGGTAAGTCCAAAACTTGCCATATCCCCTCCGATTGGTAAGTCTGAGACTTGCCATATCCTCTCTCGGTCGGTAAGTCTGAAACTTGCCATATTCCCTCCGGTCGGTAAGTCCAAAACTTGCCATATTCCCTCCGGTCAGTAAGTTTGAAACTTTCCATATTCCCTCTTGTGGGTAAGTCCGAAACTTGCCATCTCTCGGTTGGTAAGTCCGAAACTTGCCATATTCCCTCCGATAGGTAAGTTCGAAACTTGCCATATTCCCTTTGATCGTTAAGTCCGAAACTTGCTATATTCCTTCCAGTCGGTAAGTCTGAAACTTGCCATATTCCCTCTAGTCAGTAAGGCCGAAACATGCCATATTCTCTCCAGTGAGTCAGTCTGAAACTTACCATCTCTCGGTCTGTAAGACCGAAACTTGCCATATTCCCTTCAGTCGGTAAGTCCGAAACTTGCCATATTCCCTCAGGTCGGTAAATCCAAAACTTGCCACATTCCCATATTCCCTCCAATCGGTAAGTCTGAAACTTGCCATATTCTCTTCGGTCGGTAAGTCTGAAACTTGCCATCTCTCAGTCAGTATGTCCGAAACTTGCCATATTCCCTCTAGTCGGTAAGTCCAAAACTTGCCATCTCTCGGTCGGTAAGTCCGAAACTTGCCATATTCCCTTCGGTCAGTAAGTTCGAAACTTGCCATATTCCCTTTGGTCGGTAAGTCCGAAACTTGCCATATTCCCTCCAGTCGGTAAGTCCGAAACTTGCCATATTCTCTCCAGTCGGTAAGTCTGAAACTTGCCATCTCTCGGTCAGTAAGTCCGAAACTTGCTATATTCCCTTCAGTTGGTAAGTCCGAAACTTTCCATATTCCCTCCAGTCGGTAAGTCCGAAACTTGCCATATTCCCTCCGATCGGTAAGTCTAAGACTTGTCATATTCCCTCTGATTAGTAAGTCCGAAACTTGCCATCTCTCAGTCGGTAAGTCCGAAACTTGCCATTTTTCGGTCGGTAGGTCCAAAACTTACCATGCCCCATTCCATTCTTGCAGAGAGAGTTTGGACTCGGTGGTGCCCCCTTTGGTCGTGTTCCATATGGACGAAACCAACTTCCTACTTTGGGCTAGTATCCTGAAGTACCGATGGACACCCGTCAGGGTGTCTTTTCTTTTGGTCAGCCAGTCTGGTATCTTGTCATGCCCCCTTTCTCTTAGGCTGGTAGCCTGAACTACCCGGTTGACAACTGTTACATTGTCCGGAGTGGGCTGATAACCCAAACCATCTGGTTCACAAGTCCGATAACTTTGTGCAATTTAATTCTTAATGAGTTCTCGGGAAGTATTGGTCTTCTCCTCCTATTCCCTTCTCCTTGTAAGAGTGGGCAGGGTGTCTTTGTCAACCCTGAGCATCGGTCTCTGTTCTATTCGTCGTTCGACCTTGCTTAGAGAGGGGCATCTGTAGACACCCCATAGGCTTGCAGCTAAACCCTAAAACCTAAACAAAAACCATAGTTCAAAACCCAAAACCTAAGCCTAAACCCTTGTCCAAAACCCTAAACTTAGCCTAAACCCTAGTCTAAAACCCTAAACATAGCCTAAACCCTAATCCAAAACCCTAGACTTAGCAAACCCTAATCCAAAACCATAAACCTAGCCTAAACCCTAATCCAAAACCTTAAGCTAGCCTAAACCCTAACTTAAACCCAAAACAAAGCATAACAAACTCTAACCACCCTAACCACTTCCCACTCCACCATAACAACCCATAACCACCCATAACAACCCATAACAAACTACCTAGCCATTGCAAGCCTATAAATATCCTCCATTTGCAAGGAAGAAAGGGGGGAGGGAAGGAGAGAAAAAAACTTGAAAAAGTTTGAGAGGAGAGAAATCAAGGAAAGTTCACCAACCAGAAAAACCAGAGGAAGCTCAAATTAGTAAGGAAGCTCGGAGAGGAGAGAAATCAGAGTTCAAGCCAGCTCCGGCCACGTTTCCGGCAAGCTCTGGTGAGCTTCAACGACCACCTCCACTGCCAGCTTAGGTAAGCCCCAATCACAGCTCAATTTCCTTCAATTTTAGTTCCCTAGGACCTCCTCAACCTTCGTGAGTTGATTCCAGAAAAGCTAGATAGCTTCATTGGCCGGAATCAAGGGTTTAAGGGTCGCCGGACTCGATTTTTTGGCTGGAGAGATGGGGGCATGAATCCAGTGAGTGATTCGTGCCTTGGTGAGTGTAGATAGGTTAGACGTTCTCCCTTCTTGCTCCTCCTCCAATCTGGAAGCCTTTCCTTCACCTCGGAAGCCACTGGAGGAGAGTCGTTGGACGTAGCTTCGCTGTCGTTGGAGAAAACCCTTGGAAGGGGTCGATCGGATGCCTCCCACCTCGCAGCACCCCTCTGACCATCGGGATGTCATCCTCTCCTCTTCCCTTGGACTCCAGAGCCCACATGACCCCGCATTGAAGCCCGATCGCATTCCACAATCGCCGGCACTGGAGTTGTCATAGGACATGATCGGGAGGGGGAGGAGAAACATCGTTCTTGCCTCTGAGCGATGGGAAATGCTCTTCTCCGCACCGTCAAACCTCTAGAAGCCCAGAAGCGCCGCTCTAGCACCTCTAGTTGCCCCTTCTTCCCTGGGACCATCGCCAGAGTTGCGACGTCGTTGAGTGAGATGCGGAAGAGACTTGGACCGTTCACCGCCCAATCAGAGCCATTGGATCTCCCCTTTTTTCTTCCCTATTGCTCACAGTGTGCTTGGATGCTAGATCAGGTATTGGGAAAGCCTTGAATGGCTTCCCAAATGGCCGTCGATGGTAAGGTACTGTCGCTGGTGGTCGTCGTTCCTTTAAGAAAAAAACTTCTTTTAGAATAAACTTTGTTTCTTTTATTTTGTTTGCATCCAGGTCCTTTTATTTTTCATTTAAGTCCCTATAATTGTTTTTAATCATTTTAATAATGTTTGTTTTGTAAAATTGCATTGCGATCCTTATGATTTCGTTTTAATATTTTCCATTCTTTAATTTTTGACATAATTCCCTCTGATTTAGTTTTCATTCATCTTAAGTCCGTAATTTGCACAAAAAACCCTGAACTTCATTAAAATTGTTCTGAATGCATGATTTTCTGGTGCAATTGCAAATCTAACCCAGTAGATTCAAATGTTTACTCAAATGTGCAAAGAATTTCATTTGAAACCCTAAACTTTACTAAATTTACACTGAATACATGTTTTCATGGCATATTTGTAAATTAGTCCCTGGAAATTCATGTTTTTATCCATGAGTCCACTATATTGCACTTTTCAACTTGAATTTCTCTAAAATGGTACTAAACAAATGTTTTACTGGAAAAATTACAGGTTAGCCCCTAGGAATCCTAATTTTACCAAAAATGTACAGTTTTGCACATTTAATCCCCAACTTCCTTAAAATTGCATAAAATGTGTTTTCTTTAACATTTTAGCTGATTTAACCTTGGAATCTCAGCCATTACTCAGGACATGTAAGTTTTGCACAGAGGTCCCTAGAATTTTACATATTTCACCCATGCTTACTTTTTGTACATTTTGTTACCCTTTTTCATGCAAATATTCTCATGCTTTCTTTCTTGCATTAGGCACGCATTTCCAACTTATTTCAAACTTAGTTTTCACATTATTTCTCAAATTTCTTTCGATTTTCACGATTTTGATTTGATTTGGATTTTCATCGCCCGAGGGCATACATTAATAGACTTGACATTGCTGACATTGACCCGAATGAGGATTATTTTCTCCCGTTTGATTTTCTCGGATTTCATAAGTTTCCGTTGTTTTGTGTGACACATTCTGAATTTTTCCGATTTTCACAATTTTTCTCATCGCCCAAGGGCATACAATAAAGTGGCATTTTCAAAGCCTACATTGTCCCTCAGATTATTTTCATTATTATTTCTTTGTATTCATTTCTTCTCTTTGATTGGGCATATTTCCGCATTCATCTTAGGTATGCGCATTCGTGATAGACAAGCATACACACACTAGATCATTAGCAAGTAAGAAACCTAGAAAGACCGATTTCTTCGGGCGCATGGGGGTGCCTAACACCTTCTCCATGCCTAACAAGAATCCTTACCCTTTCTCTGGCCTGCATTGATTTGTGCATTGCATCCATTAGGCATGGAGCATGCATGTGTTTTCTTCGCCATGATTTCTTTAGGTTTTTTCCTTTGTGTTTGGTTTTCCTCGTCTTTCCATTAAAAGACTTGGTGACGACACCTTTTCCTTATCCTTTTCTTATCTTTCCTTGGTGTTTTTGAGTCTAGTCTCCTTCTCTAGATTCGCCATCTTCGCCATGATCATATCGAGACTCCTCGTGTGTTTCCACGCACCTTGGAGTCGTGTAAGGTTCCATTGGCATGGTCATAGGAACTTTCCTGTGACCATATTGGGACTCCTCGTGTGATTCCATGCACCTTAGAGTCGTGCAGGGTTCCACCGGCATGGTCACACTTGTAAACTGAACAATATTTTGTAGCCTTATTTAACAAAGCCCCAGGTTATTTGGGAGAGCTTAATTGTGACCTTCAGTTACCCTTTAAAATTCTTGACCCTAACATATTGGAAATGAGTTTTTCGTCTGAAGAAATCAAATCTAGTGCCTTTGCACATTGATCATATTTAATACACTTAAATCACTCTTTGAGATTTTAATGGCCTTGATCAAGCCTTTTTGCTCAAGTTCTGAGCTGGAGAACGCATATTAGATTGCATCTAATGTTTGACGTAGCTTATTTTGTGTCTTATGTATGATAGTTGTAGCCTCTTGTGCCTACTTCACCTTCTTTTTCTCTTTCCAGAAATTTTTGGAATTTGAAACGTTTCCAATTTTGGTTGATTCCATTGATCATGTCTTAATTATCAAACTTTTATTACACTAGATTTCAACATTTATTGTGACAGTTAATTTCCATTCATGAGGACAACATTGGACTCTACTATTTGTAGCATCAAATTGTTAGGCATAGTGGTTACTACATCTAGCATCCTAGTGTCAGCAATAGTTGTTGTAGCTAGACTGAGTTGCCTTATTTTGATCCCTTGACTTTTCTTAGATGATCCACAACTTTATTAAATCTTAGAGGGGGTGAAAAATTTGAGCTTGAACATTAGTGAGTAGAGAAATTGAAAGAGAGAAAGAGTGCGAGTGTCCTTAGAGCTACGGATTCACATGACCAGGCCTGATGACTCCCACCTTGCCAATTGGTGCATCTGATGACTGTTTTACATTACATTCTTCGCAATAAGGGATTTTCATATTGTTTTTCACTACATTTGCATGCGTGTAGCTAGGCATAACAGTAGGGTAAACCATGGGCCAAACCTTGGGTTTGCATTTGCCATTTTATTTCATGATATTAAGCTATTTTCTTGATTATGTGATGTTACACATGTTCTAATTTGTAGAATCATTTCACTTGTTTTGAAGGGAAAAGAAGATAATTACTCAACACGAGAAACCTTTCAACGATATTGGCATTGTCTTAACATAGCTGAATTCACATCAACATCACAATCTCCTTATGGTGTCTTGAGTGTTAGCATCGACGCAAATCAAGAGTGGTGATCACAATTGTCACCAATGTATGTAGAGCATAGGAGTTGAGCGAATAGAGTGAGAGGGGTGGAAATCGACGATGCACTCGCAGAAACCCAATATCCATGGTCACTATGATTAGTTTTTTATGGATATTTTTTATTTTTATTTGTAGTCCACTAAGTTTTCAACAAATTCAGTAATAATGTTAATATTTTGGCTATAAGTCCAACACCAAGTTTATAAGCTACATAAAAAGGTTCAAAATATCTCATGCAATAAAAGGCCATGGCAGAATAAGTAGTAGGCTATTGTTTGTAACAATAGGTTGAATAATCAGAACAATAACATCCTAAGATTAGCTAACGTTCGTCTTAAAATTTCAAAACATCATGTAGGTGATTTCAAAACATCATCCAAGCATAAGGAGAGAAAAACATTATGCTGAATATAGGCTTGCCTTTAAGTTTCCGTTGCATTCATGCCAAACCAGCATCATCGTCTTCTTCATGCCCCCATTTAGTGATTGGACCATTTCCTTCTACATTGTTGAAGGCATTTAACCTTGATATTGCTTCAACTTGTGCTTCCACACCTGTCGATGAAGCACCAATACATCATGGCCTTAAAATTTGAGCATTGAAGAAGGCATTAGGAGGATGTTCAACTTCCCATTGTGCTTGAATAGCCCTGAAGTTAACAAAATTTGTGGATGCAACACCTCCATCTCCCATCGTTGCCATTAGATAGATAATCAGTCCAAAAAAATAGACAAAGAGAGTTAATTGTCTTAGAAGATTTCCTAAAGATATTATTGTTTTGGGTTAACCAAATAATGGCTAGAATGAGTGTATTCCAAGCTTGAGTATGCATCTAGAATATATTGGTTTGTTTCAATGGGAAGGCTTGATCCAAATTGGTCACAACATTCTTGTTAATGCACAAAAAATTCAAGATCCTAGAGGCAAAAAGGCATTTCATGAATAATTGTAAACATGATCTTGGTTGCAAATTACAAAAAACATAGTGCTTAGGACCCATCAAACGTCTAAGACTTAGGTTGTCTCGAGTAAAGATTTTATTATGCAATGCTAACCATGAAACAATTTTGACCTTGAAAGGAGTAGGGGTTCTCCACACAAATAAGTTGTACTTAGACTGTAATCCTTCATCATTTAAAACCCCAAAGCAACTTTTGATTGTGAAAGTATGGTTCTAAGTTAAAGACTAGGTGATTTTATCTTCTTCATTACAAGGGGAGTTGAGCATAGCCCAAAAATATGGCAAAAGTTTGAGAGGTGGTGTGGTTTGATTTGGAAAAATTGTGTTCTCCTTATAGGAGAGAGAGATGAGGCCTAAGCAAGAGTAGTTTTCTCATTTCTTGCCAACAGCTATAGGTTAGGGAATATACTTTAGAGAGTGATTTCCAATCCATTTGCTTTCCCTTAGAAGTATTGAACATCCATTATAAGCCTCAAATGAAAAAAAAGGAATTCATCAAAGCAAAACATTCTTTGATTTCTATAACCATGCTGGCGATTACTTCATGCATGGCACGAAAGGTTGAACGTACAAAACTGAGCAATGCATGGCGAGATCCCAGGTGAAAGTTGAAGGATGCAAGCAAAGAAAATGGGAGTCACCACCTAGTCTATTTGACGGAAAGACGAGGAAAATCGAATGCAAGATAATGCAAATGTGTTGCAATGCTCTACCGTTAAGGGATGTGACACAAAGGTCACTACGGGCTAGAGAGGTGGGTAAGGATTCCTGTTACGTATGGGGAAGGTGTTAGGCACCCCTACACGCTCGATGAGTCGGACTTTCTAGACTTATCGCTAGCATGTGTGGCTTATGCATGTATGCTCGCCTATGTCTAAAATGCATGCTTGATTATATGCCAAATGCAAGTATGGGTGAAAATGCATGCAACTTAATGCTCAATAATGCCATATTCGTTCTGGACCAGAGCATAATGGCACTGGTATAGTCCACGAGGGACGTACAAAGGGCTATCATGTGTGGTCAAAAGAACACGATACAACTTGCATCATAGCTCTATATTTATGCAAATAAAATGCTCATGCATGCTTATATTATGCTAAATGATGTGCCAAAGTGTAGTCTAGATATGTAGGATGAAAAGTGAGGAATGCCTTGGCTGAAACAACTTGAGGAAGGCATGCAAAACAAGGAGTAATGCCATTGCTTGCAATTTGGAACAGGGCAGGTGCGCCAGTGTGGTGCGCCAGGATGGTGCTTCACACTGGTGCACCAACATGATGCACTAATTTGGTGCTTCAGGTTGGTGCTCCAATCTGGTGCATTATTGGGGTGCACCATAGATGCTCTATTTTAGACAGCAGGCTTGATCACTAAAAATGATGAATTCCGACGATCGACCAATGCAATTGATGACCTATGGTGCATGATGGGATGTTGGTGAGTGTGCCTCGTGCTTAAATGAGGTCCTACAATGCAAGGGTGAGCCTACCCACCTGCCTCCCTTGATGTTGGGTTCATCGGTCATCTTCGACCGTGAATGTGGACTACGGGCTCTGTGGAGGCTTGCTGGTGTTTTTGGAGGATGGGGAAGCAAGGTTGAAGGATGAGGATGCTATGCCGATGTGGATGGATGCAATCAGGTCTCACCTTAACTCTCACTGGACTACACTAGAGTTCACAAGTTCGGTTGGCCACGGTGGTGGCTGTGAAGCTAGGTGACCCCTGGCCTAGCTCAGTGGAGAGTGGGGAGAGGTGATGGTGCCTTTAGGTGCACTGGCCTCGTGTCTTGGCTGTCGGCTGAACACGGGTAGCGTATACCCATCATTGGCGGTGGGAAATGGCATGAATGCATGAAAATAAACATGTATGAATTAGGCAAATGAAAACATGCAACACAACATTGATAAAACAAAGGAAATATGAAGAGAAATCAAGTAGGAGCATATACATTAGGGATGGAGCATCTTGTAAATGTGTATGGGTTGTCCTCCGAAGAGAGGCTCGCAGCTGCGTGTCTCTAGGCTAGCAATGCTCAGTAGTGGTGGAGGCAGGTGTTGGAGGTTAAGGATGGTGTTGGGATGCTATGGGTGTAGTGGTTGCTCAGTTTGGGGAGGCTGGAATGGGAGGTGTCACAACGAGAGGGTAGGCTCTGCCGGTGAAACAAAATGGTGCTCTTCATTGTGGAAACTGGCCGGCCACTGTCCAATTGCGTGGGAGGAAGGCTAATAAGGCTGAGAGACCAAATGTCAAGGAGCTCGAGCATTGGAGAGGCTGGTCAACGCGAGAATGTATTGGTTGTGTGGTTGCTGGGCTCACTAGAATAGGGGTGGTGCTCCACCATCGTGCGCTTGGATCGTGCACCCAAATGGTGCGCCTATTTGGTGTGCTTGGCTTATTACTGGGCTAGGTTTTTGGGGTCGTGGGCTTGGTTTAGTGGATTGGATAAGGCTTTGGTCTAGCATGGAGGGTGAAATGGGCTTTGGTATTGGGATGCGCCTTGTTGCCACTAGAGCAAACTCTGCTGGAGAGGTCCGTTTGTGAGTGGTTGCCAAATTGGGGTGTCTACAGATGCCCCTCCCTGAGCAAGGTCAAGGGGGAAGTTGAGATTGATGCTCAGGGTTGACAAAGACACACCAATTGGTGCCAACCAGGGGGTGGTGTTTGCTATTGGCATGAGCCACTTATTCGGCGAAGTACATCGAAAGTCATGACTTGTTGTCGTAATGCAAATGCAAAAACCATGCTAAAACATACACAAATGCTGATGCGAACACAATGTTGGAATGCGAGTGCAAGCACAAAAACCTTGCTAAAAACATGGATGCAAACAAACATGATAAAACGTGTATACGAATGTAGGTGCTGATGGTGCATGCTGAATGTTAATGCTAGTGTGCGTTGAGCTTTGCTAGGGTAATGGGCAACTCAACGTGATGCTAATGTAGATACTGAATATGTAGATGTGAATTCCATCCAGGTGTAGTGCGTGCAATGTGGATGATGATTGTGCAGAGTTGGGCATGCAATGTCAAGAATATCGTGTCGAGCATGTAGTGCCGAGGTAGAATCACTAGCACTCAATGTTGTGGGAGGCATGCCATGTATGCAATGCCAACGAGGTGATGATGCAGGTAAGGTGGCATTGTGGTCAATGCATGCAATGTTGGGTGTGTGATGCGATGCGTAACATGCCGAGCAAGTAGTGACGAGGGCAAGTTGCTGGCATGCAATGTTGTGCATGGCATGTAGAACGCGTAGTGCCGGATGCAACAATGCAGAGCTGGGGAATAATGCTATGATGCTATGAGAATGTCAATGTAGGGTTGATGCAATGCCTAAATAATAATGTGCAATGGTATGCAATGAGGTGTAATGGGATGCAATATGCTATGCTTCTGCAGTGGCATGTAGTGATATGCAGTGGGATGCAATGAGATGTGATGATGTGCTAATGCAGTGCCAGGTGACAAGTAAAGGGCTAACTAGCCTAGAAAAGGTATGGTAGACTATGAAACTTGCATAAGAAGGGGCATCATACAAAAAATGCTAATGGACCCTCCAATCGGTGGAAGGGGCATGATAATTCGATAGAATCATCACTAGGTAGTTGGGGTTATCAGTCCAAGGAGAAGAGGGGCGTGGCAAGGACTAGCGGGCTTACCGACCAGATAGTTAGGGCTATCAGCCCAAGAAAGGATATGGCGAGTTTGAGACCTGCCTATCGGAAGATGAAGCACGAAAGAAATGGTAGGCCAATGAGCCTACTAGTCAAGAGGGGGGGAGTGATAGATCCATGGACCTGCCAACAAACGAGAGTACCACACCCGAAAGGGTGGTAGAGGCCTAAAGACAATCCCATGGTAGTTAGGGGTTCAATCCAGGTTTGGACAAGACAACACCGAAAGGGTAGCTACAATGCCCTTGGTATCGAGAGGGAGATGGCAGACCAGCGAGCCTACCGATTAAGAAGAGGCAGTGACAAGTTGATGGACATGCCACCAAGGATGCAAGAATGTGAATGGGAATATCACATCCGAAGGTGTGACAAAAGTTCAAAGATGATCCCATGGCAATTAGGGATATTAGCCTAGATGTAGGCGAGATGACACCGAAAGGTAAGCTACAATGCTCCTGGTATCTAGAGGGTGATGAGTGCAGTGGAGTATGACAAGATAAGACTTGCCAAGCAGAAAGCATCGACAATTGATGGATGCCGACCGAGTAGTTAAGGTTACGAACCCAAAATGTGGAGAGGAATGATATGAAGGTTAGCAAAAATGCCCCTAATATCAAGGAAAGGACGATGCGGGATGAAAACGAAGGACATATTGAGAGATACTAGGGCAGAAGCTGATGCCCCTCGTATCGAGCCGAGTTGTCACAGGAGATGCCAATTACCACCCGAGGGTGTGCAAAAGTCTCAAAGCAGACATGAGAAGCTTTGCCACGGAATGGCAAAAATGCAAACATGTCGGTCATCACAGACCACCCAACGTAGTGGGCGGATAGGATCGGGTGAGACAATAAAGAGATGAAAAGAAAGAAAAAGAAGCAGGGGGTCAGAATACAACTGTAGGGAACTTTGGATCGTCGACGTTATTAATGCTTATGCTGGCTCAGGCGAGAAACGACGCTTTCTTGTTGGAGTTTATGAAGGCATGCATATTCGATTGGTGCTCTAGGTTAAGCTTGGGAGGCTAGGTGCATTGTGCTAAATGATTGTGTGTGCGCTCAGACTAGGAAACAACTGGAATGCCCTTGGTTGAAGACGTTCAGTGAAAACCTGTAAGATGATACAATATGCAAGCATAGAGGTTTGAACAAGCAAGGTATGCATAAAAATGATTATTGGAGTAGATTTTATTATTGAATGCACGTATGTTGATAGATCATGAATGATTTCTATTGTTTAGCAAGTAAATATGTTTTATTGACTAGATGCAATTTTTATGTTTGTTTTTTTTGTTTTTGTTTTGTTTTGTTTTGCTTTTTTTCTTCTTCTTTTTTGTTTGTTTGTTGCCCTCAATTACACTAGAAAGCTATATGCTTGTAGAAGGAGGACACCCTCGACTCAATGGACCTTACTGAGACTCGCAAGCTGTGGGTGGGTCGCGATGGGTGAGTGGTCAAATTTGCTATGCTAGGTGGTGTGGTGGACCAAGCTCCCTGCCAAACTCTTTTGGACTTTACACCATCTCTTTTGAGTTCTTTGATATTTCTTTTGCTCCCTCATAGACGCACGGGTTTGCTTTATCCTTGACTTGAAGGTAATAGGTGTCTGATCTGGGCTTGAGGCATTTGTTGCAAAAGGGGTGGCTTGTCCCTCAATGGTGCAAGCCTCTAGGCATGTGTTTTGACTCCTCTTCAAGGTGTGGTGTGGTACAAAGTTACGCCGAGTTGTGGTAGATGCGGTTGGGACTGTTGCTGTTGAAACCACTTGTCGATATCTTCTACAATAGTCTAGAGTGATGGCAATCCCAATGCTGTGATGGTGCGCACTAGGCAGGCCAACCCTAGGCCATGCCTCTCGTGGAAGGGTCAGGAACAGAAAGAAAAGAGAGACCGATAAGATCAACAGGATACAATAGGGAGATATTGGAAGTGGAGAGGATAGGAGAAAGGAGAAGACCGTCGAGCCTGTGACATCCTCAGAATCTGAAAAGTAAGGTGAGGATGCATCAGGATGGTTCAGGTGTACAGGTGTGGGTGTTTGTGCATGTGCAGGAGTGAATGCAAGGAAGTGCTCCACCTCCAAAGAGCTAACGCTGAAGACCTTCCAGTCAATCCGATTCTGAACGACATCGTGCAAAGTGATGTAGTCTTCTATCGAATGCCTAGCTCAACAATGAAAGCTGCAGTACAGGCTTGTATCATACCATCAGCGAACAGGATCTGACAATAGATGAGGGTTCAGGAGCCTCAAAAACGGCTTAACTTTGGGGAAAATGACACTCGGTGGCTTCACGAGAGGAGTGTAATCCTCTTTGATGCGACGGGGCCGTTTTGGCTCAGGTTGTCCTCGTTGAGCTAGTGTGACGTGATGTACGGGCTTGACAGTGGAGGGTGTGTGTGGAGAATTAGATGCAAGTGCTAAATTATCTGTGTCGGGTTGACTCTCTACCTCAACAGGCGCTACAGGAGGTTGGACGCATGCAATTATTTCCATCTAGGAGTTGCCAATGTTGGAGGTGCTGCTGTACTACTGCTGGAGGTGGTGGCCTACTCAACAAATGCAGAGAGTGTAGAGATCTTCACACTTAAAAGTGATTTTTCCACATGCATGTCGGCCTAAATCAAAGATGAAAAAGATGGGATGGGCTGAATGCTAAGTGGAGCCCTGATTGTTGGCTACACTCTCTTGATAATAGTTGTGATAGATTCCACATCGAAGAGGCTATGGCATGCCAACGACCGATGTACTCCCTGAACGACTCATGGGGTCTCTATCGAATTGTGATAAGATCGTCGTGCTTAGGGATCAAATCGAGTCAAGGTTGAAGGAATACTACTCTAAGAATGCCTAGGAGAGGTCATTCCAAGTCTTGATCGTAGCCATGTCAAGGGAGGTATACCACTTGAGCGCTAGCCCTATCAAACTCTTCTAGAATCGATGGATCAAGAGCCTCTCATCACCCTAGAGCAATGCGAGATCTCTGTAAAATGCCTTCAAATGCAAAATTAGGCAACCTCTACCATTGTATTTCTCAAATTTCAGGATAAGAAAATTCGGAGGGAGTGATACCTCTAGAAATTAGCAGAGGTTTTGGAATTAGTAGGGCTGATGGTTCTCGCCCGGCACTTGACGAAGTGCTATCTCTAGATCGTCCATCCTAGCAAGGAGGGCATATGAGGTTGCTGTTATTGGTGATATTGCAGTTGAGGCGGGTCCCATTTATGTTGTATGGATCACTTGTGAGTGTTCCTTTGGATCCACCCTTATGCTTCTTGGTGTCAAAGCATGAGGGCTAGCATACCCATGCGAAGGTGCATGATGCAGTGGCATGAATGCAGGGGCAGGTATCTAATGCAAAGGACATGGGTAGATGCCATGCGATGTTGTGAAAGGTGTAGAGTGTGGGAGTGGCAGCTGTTGCATAGGCACAGTGCCAGGCAACGGGCTTGAAAGATGCTATGCTCCTGCTTAACCGAAGGGTTGGCCACCAGATGATGGAGATGCATGCTGTGTAGAGTGTTGTGCTAATGCAAGAGGCTGGGAAGGTGCTATCATCATTGGGGTAGTGAAGTGAACCTACAGAGCTATGGCGGGGCGCACTGAAACATTAAGTGTCAGAACAAGCACAGGATTTTGAGCAAGAACCAAGTCCTGAAGCTGCTGCACGAGAGTTGTCATATGCTACAATTGCACAAATAGGGGCTCATTGGCAACAACGTCGAGGGATGAGGGAGAGAATGGGATGGATGCAAAAGGTAGAGGACTTATGCTTGAGGTCGCATAGTCGACTGGGAGGCTAAAGTAGGAAAGCCATGGGAGGGGATGATAGGAGACACCTCTGGAGCCTGAGTGGCTGTCATCAGAATAGATTCGATGACAGGCTCCTTTTTGGTGAAGGTTTGTCGACACCTCAAGGTAAGTGTAGAATCTCCTTGCACCCTAAAGTGGTAAGCATGGGGGGAAGGAGAAGTAGCAAAAGAGGTCAAAGCAAGAGGAGGATCTCCAAAGTAATAGAATGAAGCTCACTAGCTTGCTAGGCCTCCTGTGCTCTTGGTTGGTGCTCCAATCTAGTCTGCTACCAAGGTGCGCCCCAAATGCTCTGTTTCAGACAACAGGCTTGATCACTGGAAATGGTGAATTCTGGCGATCGACCAATGCAATTGATGACCTATGGAGCATGATTGGATGCTAGTGAGTGTGCCTAGTGCTTAAATGAAGTCCTACGATGCAAGGGTGAGCCTACCCAACTACCTCCCTCGATGTTGGGTTCACCGGCCATCTCCAGTTGTGAACATGGACTATAGGCTATGTGCAGGCTCGTTGGCATTTTTGGAGGATGGGGAAGCAAGGTGGAAGGATGAGGATGCTATGTTGATGTGGATGGATGCAATGAGGTCTCACCTCAACTCTCACCGAACTACACCAGAGTTCTTGGGTTTGATTGGCCATAGTGGGTGCTATGAATGTTGGGTGACCTTTGGCTTAGCTTAGTGGAGAGTGGGGAGAGGTGATGGTTCCTTTGGGTGCACTGGCCTCATGCCTCGACTATTGGTCGAACACAGGCAGCATATACCCATAATCGACGGTGGAAATGGCATGAATGCATGAAAATAAACATGTATGAATTGGGCAAATGAAAACATGCAACATGGAATTGATAAAACAAATGAAATATGAAGGGAATCAAGAAAGAGCACATACATTAGCGATGGGGCATACCTGTGGACGTGGATGGGTTGTCCTTTGGTTGGTGGCTCGCAGCGGGGTGTCTTCGAGTTGGCAATGCTCACCAGTGGTGGAGGAAGGCATCGGAGGTTGAGGACGGTGCTGGGATGCAATGGGTGCAATGGTTGCTCAGTTTGGGTGGTCAAAATGGGAGGTGTCATGGCAAGAGGGTAGACTCTGCTAGTGAAACAAAAGGGTGCTCTTCATTGTGGAAAATGGCTGGCCCCCATCCAAGTGTGTGGGACGAAGCTAATAAGGTTGAGAGACCAAACGTTATGGAGCTTGGGCATTGGGGAGGCTAGTCGACGCGAGAGTGTAACAACTGTGCGGCTGCTGGGCTTACTGGAACAGGGGTGGTGCGCCACCATCGTGCGCCACCCAGGTGTGCCATGATCGTGTGCCCAAATGGTGCACCTATTTGGTGTGCTTTACTTACTGTTGGCCTAGTTTCTGGGATTATGGGCTAGGTTTAGTGGATTGGCTAAGGTTTTGGGCTAGCTTGGACGGTGAAATGGGCTTTGGTATTGAGATGTGCCTCGGTGCCATTGGAGCAAACTCTATCGGAGTGGTTGTAGACACCTTATATGCTTGCAATTGGACCTTAACACTAAATCAAATTCAAAATCCAAAACCTAATTCAAACCCTAAACCCTAAACCTAATTGAAAGCCCTAACTCAAACCCCAAATCAAACCCTAAATCAAACCCTAAACCAAAACCTTAAATCAAACCTTAAAACCAAATTCAAACCCTAAACCCAAAATCAAATCCAAAAACCTAATTCAAACCCTAAACCCTAAATCATACCCTAAACGTAATTCAAAACCCTAACTTAAACCTTAAATCAAATCCTAAAACCTCATTCAAACCCTAAACCCTAAATCAAACCCTAAACCTAATTCAAAGCTCTAACTTAAACCCTAAATCAAACCCTAAACCCTAATCTCAAATCCTAACAACCTATAACAACTTCCCACTTCACCTTAACAACCTTAACCACTCCCACTTCACCTTAACAAACTTAACCACTTCCCACCTTCATCATAACAACTTATAACAACTTGTAACCAACAAAACAAACCTAACTACTTCCCACTTTCATCATAACAACCTATAACAACGTGTAACAACTTCCAACAATCTCTAACTAACTATAACAAACTACTCTAACAACCCTTGCCATTTGCAAGCCTATAAATACCCCCCCATTTGCAAGAGAAAAAAGGAGGGAGAAAAAGGAGAGGAAAAACTTGGAAAATTGAGAGGAGAGCCTCCAAGGTATTTTCTCTCAACCAGAGCAACCAAAGAGGTCTTAGATCAAAGGGGAAGCACAGAAAGGAGGAAAATTCAAGCTTCAGGCCATCTCCGACGAGCTCCGGCAGCCAATTCCACTACCCACTCAGGTACGCACTAATCAGAGCCCCGTCTCTCCACATTTTAGCTCCCTAGGTCTTCCTCCTTCTTCCTCAACCGATTCCAGCAGTGCTAGGTGGCTGCCCTGGCCGGAATCAATGTTTTTAGGGTCATTGGACGTGTTTTTTGGTGATGTAGGTGGAGGCATGAATCCAGCAAGTGATTCGTGTCTTGGTTTGCTCCATTTAGTTAAGGTAGACATCCCCTTGCTACGCCGATCCTCTGGACGCTGCTTCAACCGTTGAGGAAGCCACCGGGAGCAGCTCGCCGGAGTCGCACTCACCATCATCGAAGAAGAAGACCCCCTATGCAGCACGATCCAACGCTCCATTCATTGCAACGACGCTCCAACCCTAGAGAAACGACCTACGGTACTCCCTCGACTCATTGGAGGTGCCAAAGCCCCGAATCGAGCCGTGATTCCTTCCAACAATTGCCGTCGCTGGAGCGCCGCTGCAACTCCATCGGGAGGTGGATGATCGAAGCGTTTCGAGCCCCTGGATGGAGGAAAAGCTTCCTCTCATTGTCCTCAGCCTCTAGAAGTCCACAGTCACCGTTCCAACACCTCCAGAGTCCCCATCTTCCACGGTGTCGTCTTTCGTAGCTACGTCGACAGCGGGGGGGATGGGAGGAGGCTTCTGACCGTTCGACGCCTGATCCATATCACTAGATCTTCTTCCCTTCGTCTCCTTTTGTTCACGGGGCGCTCAGATGCTAGATCAGACCTTGAGAGGGCCTAGGATCATGTCCTAGTCGCCGTCACTGGTGAGATTTGTTCGTCAGCGATCGTCGACTTAGTTTTAAAGTTTTTTTAAAAAAAAAAACCACTTTTTCTTTTCCTTTCTTGCAATGGAGTCCTTCTATTTTGCTTTCAGGACCCCGCATTAATTTTTAACCGTTTTAATAATGCATTGTTTTGTGAAATTGCAGAGGAACCCATGTAAATCTTTATTAATGTTTTCCAGGCTTAAAAATTTGACATAAACCCTTTGATTAACATTTCGTTCATTGTAAGTCCAACATTTTGCACAAAAAACCCAAAACTTTATTAAAATAGTTCTAAATGCATGTTTTTTCTATCACAATTGCAAATTAAACCGTGGAAATTTAAATATTTACTCAGATGTGTTTAAAAATTACATTTTTAACCCTGAACTTCACTGATTTCACACCAAATGCATGTTTTCTAGGGTAAATTTGCAGAATAGTCCCTGAAACTTCCTGTTTTCAGGCATAAACACTTTATCTTGCACATTTAACCCTGAATTTCATCAAAATTGTTTTAAACACATGTTTTATTGACTAAATTGCAGATTAAACCCTAGGAATTTTGATTTTGACCAAAGTTGCACAGTTTTGCATATTTGACCCCTAACGTTTTCAAAATTACATAAAATGTGTTTTCCTATGTATTTTTGATGATTTAGCCCGAGAGTCTCAGCTTTCATACCAAATATGTGAATTTTGTAGAAAAGCCCCTGGAATTTACATTTTTCACTCACACATGCATTTTGCACATTTTATTACCTTTTTCTTGCATATTTTCTCATGCCATCTTCCTTGCATCATGCACACACTTTCAACTCATTTCAAACTTGATTTTGACATTGTTTCTCGGATTTCTTCCAACTTTCACGATTTTGATTGGATTTGAATTTCCATCGCCCGAGGTTGTACATTAACAGGCTTGACAATGCCGACATTGACCCGAATGAGGATTATTTTCTCTAATTTGATTTTCTCGGATTTATTCTATTTTTTGCCGATTTGTGCGACACTTTCCGAGAATTCCTGATTTTCACAATTTCCCTCATCGCCCAAGGGTGTACAGTACAGTGGCAATTTCAATGCCTACATTGTCCCTCAGATTATCATTTTTTTCTTTTATTCCTTTCTTCACGTTGATTTGGCGTGTTTTCGCAGTCATCTTAGGCATGTGCATTTAGAATAGACAAGCATACACACAATAGACCATTAGCAAGCAGGAAACCTAGAAAGATTGAGTTCTTCCGGCGTATGGGGGTGCCTAACCTTTTCCCTATGCGTAACAAGAGTCCTTATCCTTTTTTTGGCCTGCATTGATTTGTGCACTACATCCATTAGGCACGGAGCATGCATATGTTTTCTTTGCCTTGATTTCTATTGGTTTTTCCTTTGTGTTTGGTTTTCCTCATCTTTCCATTAAAAGACTAGGTGGCGAATCCTTTTCCTTATGCTTTTCTTATCTTTCCTTGGTGTTTCCTAGTCTAGTCTCCTTCTCTGGATTCACCATCTTCGCCGTGACAGCATCGGGACTCCTCGTGTGCTTCCACGCACCTAGGAGAGCCGTGCAGGGTTCCATTGGCATGGTCACAGGAATTGGTGACTCTGCTGGGGATAACCAGATTCTTACTTTCATTTTGGTTTTCTTGCTTGTCTTTGGTTTATACACTTTGTGTTTGTTTGCGTGTTCTACTTGTTTGAACATACTTGACTGTACAGGCTTTTTTATGTCTTTTGACACTATTGCTATACCACAACACATGTACATGACTTAATGCATGCCTTTTGTTGTGATACTTGCTTTTATTCACTACTTGTGAGCACTACACTAGCACATGCCATATTCATGCCTTTTGCTTGATTGATTGACTATTTGGATGCCATGATTGTGTGTTTTCTTCCCCTTTTTGTATTTGCCATGATTAGGAGAGTAGAGACATGTTTGCCTCCCTATCTGGTTAAATTAAAACACACAAACTCAGATAAACAAATAATAAGGCATAACTAGAGACAAATGCTCACAATTTCCCATGGTTTAATAAAACGCAAGTAAAAGACACAAAAGCATATGTGCATGAATGATCATTTTAGAAAGCATGCATCTTCTCCTCTGAGTCCACCCATAGATTGCAAAGGACAATTCTAGTAACCCGTTCTACAACTTTGGCGTAGGGTGTGTTGCTAGTTTGTCCCCCCTTGTAGAGGGTACAAATCCATGCTACTGTTGGAGACGAGGCCACCAACGCACCACCCATTCACTACCTGCGCATTGGCCAGGATTTAGAACGGAAACCTTACTTTTCTGACCAGAGTCAAAACCTAAATCCATGAGTGCGTCCCTTGTGGTCAACCCCATATGGGACATGCATGGTGAGAGAGTGCACTTTTGGACATTCATCCGCATTGTGTGTCATTGCTTACCACTTTAATAACTCTCATTTGGCTTCGCGTCGTTGTTCAAGTTCTGATACCTATTTCTCTTGCTTGTTTTCTCAATTAGCTTGTTGCGAGGTCCTCAGCTAGGAGCTCAGGTGTCTCCGTTGTGGGTGGCCTCTTGAGGTTGTTTTCTCTTGCCTTTTCCGAGCTATTGGTCACTTTTGATGGTAGCTCGTCTTAAAGATCGTGCGTTTGTCTTTTTTTTCCTCAGCTCCTTTCATTCCGCTTGCGGCTAGCCATGGCCCTGCAGATCCACAAGCCTCTGGTTATTGTTTTCAAGAAGGCCCCACATTTAGATTTCCCTTCTCCCACTTTGGGTACTTCTTCTTCCCCCATGTGTCCCGATTTGGGAACCGTGGAGGATCCCAACCTCCTTTCCTGGGATAGCGGTAGACACAAGCCTATCTAGGGCCCGTCACTGATTCAACTGCGGTGACTATCACACGGGTCCAAGAAGTTTTGTCAGATGCATCCCACTTCTTGGGCCCTCCTGTTTCTAGAGATCAACCAGCTACAGTTGCATCTATTTTAGGGACTACTCCTATTCCACTCTTGCCTTTTGACCCATCCTTTGACAGGTCTTTCAGCCATGCAAGCTCAGAGCTTGAGAACATTGGCCCGGAGGCCTGAGCATAATCCTTTTGATCCTGTTGAGAGTCCTCCTCTTTTGACTCCTGAGGTTCCAGTGCAGACTAATATAGCATTGTTGGCTCACCCCACTGCACCATCGCTCATACCATCGCCCCAGCATGACACTGCTTCGGTGATGGGGGCATTATCTCTACCTCCTGCACCAAAATTGCATTTGTCACGGCATGCATCACAGTCACTTACGAACCAACCCACTAGTGGTACGAGAGAACAACATTTCTCGAGTTATCGCCCGGAGCTGTACCGGTGCAACAATTGTTGCTCTAGCACTTAAGACCACACACAGCATAGCATACTCACAACCCACCTCTGCATCAGGATCACGTCCCAACCCGTAGGTCATCAGTGCACACTAGGCGCACACCTTCCATTATCAAGCCAGTGCATCTCATGGCATCGACTCAGTAAGGACAACAACCTAAGAAGAAACGAGGCCGTCGCGTTGGAAGCAACTACACTCCGCTGGGTGAGTCGCTGAGCGCTATTTTTCCTCGTGTTGTGTCACTTCTGAGACTCCCGGATCCATGTCCCCCACCAACCCCACTCCCTTGGTGGTATGACGCGAACGTATACTACGATTATCACCGAGCCTCGGGGCACTCGATTGATAATTGCCACACTCTACGGGATTTCGTTCAGACTTTGACTGACAATTGGACCGTTGTTGGCACAACACACACATCCATGTCTCTACCTTTACCAACATCTAGGTCAGCATGCATTACACACCCACACACCACCATTGAGCCGATACGTCATGTTGTGTTAGTTCAACAAGGGCAGCAACAACGGCGAAAGCGACCTCGCCGTAGGGATAGCAACTTCACCCCACTTGGAAAGTTGTTGGGTGACTTTTTTCCTAAAGTTGCGCTGTTTCTACAGCTACTGGAGGTTCGCCTACCACTGAGCCCGCTTCCCAGGTGGTATAAGACAAATGTGTTCTGCCAATTCCATCGCTCCTGTGGACATTCGACAAACAAGTGTTTTACTCTCCGAAATGCTGTCCAGAATTTGATTGACAATGGGGACATTGTCATGAACTCACAGGAGGCAGCACACACATACACCTGCACCCACACTTGCACACACACGTGCACACCCTAGAATAGCCGACCTTACCTTGTCTGAGCCGGCAAGCTCCGAGGATGCTGGAACTTCAAGGGTTTGTCCTTTATCTCCCAGCTCTTTCCTAGGGAATCCATCGGGCCTCATTTGCCTAGTTTGTCCTCTCTCAGTTTCTATTCGATAGCACACACATATGCCACTCTTGTTCTTGTTCCTCATTAGCCTATTTTGTTCTTTTGTCTTTTCTCAGTTCTGTCCGGCGACACTCACGTGTGCCACTCTTGTTCTTGTTCCCCTGTAGGGGGGCCTAACCAAAAGTTTGCCAATTTGCCATGCACCAATCTGTCCCAGCATGTGCAAATACCCTGGATCTGGTAGAAGACAACACGCACAGTGGATCTCAGCTCCAACAGAGATACAGTCTTAATGTCACCAACAGATTTAGCATTCATAGTGATAGTCTCAATTTCAATAATAGTTTTGATTACCTCAGTTACATCTACCTTGATTCTGGTTTCCATTGGCATTGCTAGGAGTTACTTTGAACCCCAATGGCATCAACAAAACAGCAACAACAAGGGCTTTAGCTATATCTTTTTCCTTTGCTTCCTTTGTTTTTCTTTTTGCATCACCATAAATCAAAACACAAAAAAAAAAAGGGAAAAGGCACAAAAGATGAAAAAGAGGAAAAAGAAGAAAAACACATAACAAAAACATCAAGAAAAATTAAAAATAATAGTTTGCTTGTCAATAACATTCTGCCCGATGATGAAAATTGGGAAAGCTCGCCTATGTCAGAATGGATTATCTCTCCTCAGTTGTCACTACTTAGACAACCAAGTTAGCAAGGGAGCCACTAATCGTCAAAGCCGGATGAAAGGTCTGAATTCCTCAAGGATCCTACACCTCAAAGAGGGAGATAAAATGTCAGGGGTGACTGAGAGGGTGAGCCAGAAGAGAAAACATAAATTCGCAAGGACATAAAAGAATAGAGAAGACAGAAGGCGAAGACAAAAGTCATCCCAAGAGTGAGAGGCGTGCATTGTAGGTCTACCCTTACCACACCTTAGAGAGGAGTTGGAGTATGCGTTCAGTAAAATCACAGCTTTGAGGGATTGACCCACTCTCTTGTAATAAAGGCCTCCTGAATAGATCGAGCGCTTATTACCTCCAAGTCAAAGTTAGAGTGAAACTGCACGTTTATGAGTGAGTAAAAGAAAAGACAATGATATTGAAAAGAAAAAGCAGGTGCATGGCCTTAAAGAGTTTGGCATGGATCTAGGTCCATTATACTACCTTATAGTGAGTTTGAGTGCCACCACTACCCATCGAGTGCCACCACTACCCATCGAGTGCCACCTATGACTTGTGAGTCTCTATAGCGTCAACTGAGTCGAAGGTGACATCCTCCTTTAGCAGGCATACAACTTTCCAGCCTAATTGAGTGCAGACAAACAATTGAACTAAACAGACAAGCGATCCAGATAATGAACTCAATGAACAAGCAAAGCAAAACTGTAGATAACATGCAACTAAAATCACACCTGGTCAACAAGACATACGTTCTTTGATCAAACAAAAAGGACACTATTAAGTAACTAAATTGTTCACAATAATAGAGTCCAACACATTAATCATAATCATCACAATTTTGCTTGGATGAATCTTTTTGCTTGCATATGGATTTGTTGAATAGGATTTTTGCCAAGTGTTTTTGGCCTGGGACATTTTAACTGCTCGTTGGTTAAAAAGCATACGCAACAAGGACACCGGTTAGTGCTCAAGCTACACGGACTTGTAGAATCAACAGCATGACAGCAATTCCTCTACAACAGTTCAGGTGTGGTAAACATTATTTGGGGAATGCCTGAGGTCAACACAGCCAAGTACATGTTTGCAGTCAGAACACAATGACACAATAAGTAGCAGAATAGAGAATAGCTGGCCTAAGACAGACTATGATTTATCGCATTACATCCTACCATCGGAGTATAGCTCAAGACAGTGAATGAATATACATGCCTCTAGTCAGTGAACAAATGTTTCTCTGGCCTCAACTAGAATCGGCCTTCACCATTTCAATGATTCAAAGTGCGCCCATAGTCACAGCCTAATCCTCAAGTCTTTACATACTCGAGTGGTGCCCAACACTTCCCAGGTAGCCTGACTCGATGCTAAAGGCATCCGTTTTGCCTTGGTATCTTTTGACCTACCTTTTGTTTTCATTGAGCATCATTCTCTTTTGATGCTAGCAGGGGCATGTTAGCTGCTTTCTAGCTGGGCTCACACAATTTGTTACTTGGTTCATCAAAGGCAAGTCAGTTGTTCTCTGATCAGGACCCACACATCAAATGATTAGCGGAGACAACAACATGACTGTGGTCTCCACGCAGCAATCTAGAATTTGGCAAATACAATAAGGAGAATGTCCTAAAGTAATGCGGCCAAATACAAAGCTATCAAAACACCATGATTGAGCTGAACACATCCTAGACATGCTAGTAGGGGACAGGCTACAATCCCAATCAAAGGCCTTTATCAAGTTGCCACTCTTCCTTCTGTCTTTCAAGTACAATATAGGATGGTAGTTGGGTTTACATTCTTCCACTCACTAGATGAATGCATCACTTGGTTTGACTAATGACAGTCTCAATTACTCTAATGGTTCAAGGTGCATCTATAGTTACAGTTTGGCTTCCAAGGCTTTATACCCTCAAATGATGTCCGGCCAGTTCGATACCAGGGGCATGTTAGCTGCTCTTTGGTCAAAAGTCACATATCAGATGCCTGACAGAACACCAACTTACAGTGTAAATGAGCCAGAGCCTTCGACCAGGGGCATGTCAGCTGCTCTTTGATTGAAAGTCACATATTAGGTGCCTCACAGAACATCAACTTACTGTGTAGCTGAATTTGAGCCTTCGACTTTGGGCATGTAAGCTACTTTGTGGAAAGGAGGACTGTTTTGAGAATGCCTGATGCGAATTATCTTCCAAATGATGGACAGGTGCACATTCTTATAAAGAAGTGACATTCATTACATAATGGCTCCTACAAAGCAACAACTATAGCAAGACACTGCAGCGAGTCAAGCATTAGAGCCGAGGCATCGTTGGCATGTCACAAACACTCTGAATTCGCGACGGCATTGGGCATAGACAACAAATCCGCAGCTGTTCCAACTAATATCCCCCACAGCGGCGACGATATAGGGTGCACTGGTACTTAAATAAGATCCCCTTGGCAAATCCTTTTGGCTAAACAGTCGGTCAGGACCCTTGCATCCTTGTCTCCCTAATTTGCGACCGAAAAAATGGAGTTCAAAGACATTCTCCTTGACATCATTCCAAGATGGATGAAGTCCTTTCCCTTGGGAATCTCTTTCGGAAGAAATAGAACCTAGAGATATATCTCTGTGGGTTGATATCCCAAACTATCCGGTTGGCATCCGTCAACTTGCCATTTCTTGGTCAGTAAGTCCTAAACTTGCCATTCTCTCTTCTTGGTTGGTAAGTCCGAAACTTGCCATTTTTCCTTCTTGGTGGGTAAGTCGGAAACTTACCATTCTCCCCTTGGTCGGCAAGTCCGAAACTTGCCATTTTCCCTTCTTGGTCGGTAAGTCCGAAACTAACCATTCTTCCTCTAGTCGGCAAGTCCTAAACTTGCCATTTTCCCCTCTTGGTTGGCAAGTCCAAAACTTGCCATTTTCCTTTCATGGTTGGTAAGTTCGAAACTTACCATACTCCATTGGTCGGTAAGTCCAAAACTTACCATTCTCCCTTTGGTCGGCAAGTCCGAAACTTGCCATTTTCCCTTCTTGGTCGGTAAGTCCAAAACTTACCATTCTCCCTTTGGTCGGTAAGTCTGAAACTTACCATTCTCCCTTTGATCGGTATGTCCGAAACTTACCATTCTTCCTTTGGTCGGTAAGTCCGAAACTTACCATTTTCCCTTCTTGGTCGGTAAGTCCAAAACTTACCATTCTCCCTTTGGTTGGTAAGTCCAAAACTTACCACTCTCTCTCGGTAGGTAAGTCCTAAACTTACCAAATTCCCTTCTTGGTCGGCAAGTTCGAAATTTGCAATTTTCCCCTCTTGGTCGGCAAGTCCGAAACTTGCCATTTTCCTTTCTTGGTCGGTAAGTCCGAAACTTATCATTCTCCCTTGGTCGGTAAGTTCGAAACATACCATTCTCCCATGGTCGGTAAGTCTGAAACTTGCCATTCTCTCTTTGGTCGGCAAGTCTGAAACTTGACATTTTCCCTTCTTGGTCGGTAAGTACGAAACTTACCATTCTCCCTTGGTCGGTAAGTCCGAAACTTACCATTCTCCCTTTGGTCGGCAAGCCTGAAACTTGTCATTTTCCCTTCTTGGTAAGTGTAACCATGCCGACGACAACCTCGGGATTGGCGCGAAAGGTCAAATGCGCGAGGATCGGCAAAGTCACGACAAATCAATAAAAATAATGATAAAATGCAAGAGTCGCCACCTAGTTTATTTGAAAACGGAAGACGAGGAAAACTACTTAAAACATTTAAATCATGCAATAAAGCCAATGGACAAGGATCCCTGTTACACACGAGGAAGGTATTAGGCACCCTCGTGCGCCTGAAAGACGGTCTTTTAATGGGTTTCTTGTTTACTTATATGAAATGTCGGCTTTTCAGCCTTTTCTATACGCCCAAGGACGATATGCCATGCAATGCTACATGCAAATGGTGCCTTATGCTAAACAGGGGTGCATGGGTTGTAGGGTGTGTCCTAATGCTCAGAAAGGTTACCTGTGCGGTGGGTTAAGCATCGGTGCAAGGATGTTGCGCAGATATGATCAAAGATCTAATAACACCAAGTGATTTTCATCCTCACTTTACTATATGCAAAACATGAACTATCATGCATAAAAAAAGTGAAAATAGAGTGGGGTCTTGCTGATATAACTAGGAAGAAAACCAGAGAAAACCAAAAGCAAATCCAAACTGGAAACATGCTAAATACCATGGCAAATGCTGCTGCGTGCAACAAAAAACAAGCTGGTGCACCTGTGTGGTGCGCCAGACTGGTGATCCAGTCTGGTGCGCCACCTATGTGATCTACTGGGGTGCCAGGAAAGTGTGCCAGCGAAAATCATAGATCCAACAGTAAACCAAAATGCCATGCAATGTAAAAATCTTGTAAACTTGCAAACTCATCAGATAATGCAACATGAGTATACATCAAAGTCCAAACATGAAAACACAATATGGGTCTTGTGCTCAAGGGTTGTATGCTCACACAAGACCACACCATCCTTATGCTAAGTAAAAAAACAACAAGGTTCAGCCAATGCTATCCAGCTCTGGATCATGGATTGATGCATAAGAACCACCCAAACAGGAGTTCATGGGGCAATCAGCTCACCAGATTTCAGCAACTGGCTGAATATGCAAGATGCAAAAAAAGACTTAAAAATAGTGTCATTCAAGACTAAAATCATGCATGCAAAGACTTGTCATATCAGAGAATACACACCATAAAAATCAAAGTCAAAAACACCCGGGAAAGCATGCAGGTCATGATACAAAGATGATGATTTACTCTTTGACTAGATTGGTGCACCAGGCTGGTGCGCCAGGATGGTGCTCTGGTTAGGTGCGCCACTCTAGTGCGCCACCTTGGTGCTCCAATGTGGTGCACTCCAGAAAATTTGAATCAAACTACAGTCTGATTTTAGATTCTGGTCCAGATGCAAGAGATGAAAATGTGATTTATCTTAACTATGTTGATTATTCAGATGGTAAAAAGCTGAAACATGATGGACAGCAAGCAATGAAAGTCTTTTTATCATTTATTTTAAAATCATGCAAGATCATGGTTTAAGGGCTGAAATATTGCAATGTAGATTCTAAAGAGCATGCAATGAACTAGTGAACTTAACAATCATATGCAAATGGTGAACATATAAAGAATATACTTGTAGCTCATTTCATAGAAAGTGTTTGCACTAATCATGATTCTTTATATAAAAACAAAGATGAAAACAACTTTTAGAGATCATATGATGCAGATTTTAACATACAGAATTTAACATATAGAGCATCTTATACGTGGTGCAATCATCTCATCATATGAAAACAACTTACTAACAGATCATCTTTCAAGTTTTTACATGCTTTTATATGGTGTAATGTCTAGAGTTTAAATAAAAGGATAAGTATGGATCTTACCTTGCTTATGGTGTTTCCTCCTTGAAGGCTCAAGATAATATTTCCTCCTTGCTTATGGTGTTACCAGCTTGGTGCGCCAGGATGGTGCGCCAGATAGGTGTGCCACCTTGGTGCTCCAGCTAGGTGCGCCACTATAGTGCTCCAACGTGGTGCTCCAGTCAAGTGCTCCACATTGGTGCTCTCCACTAGCTATTTGAATTGCCAATTGGGCCACGGGCTTGCTATGGGCTTGTGGTCGGTTTATGCATTGATCTCTGGCTAGTTAAAAGGTTGAGTAGGATTCAAAAGTGGTTGAGCTTCCCACATCCAAAGCAACATCTGGAGCGTTTACCTATGAGCCACCTCAAAATCAGGGTGTCTACAGATGCCCCTCCCTGAGCGAGGTCGAGGGACGGAGGGAACCGAGACTTATGCTCAAGGTTGACAAGATACCCCCATTTTGAGGTTGCGGAGGAATGGTGTTTGCTGTAGGCATTAGGTCACTTATATGGTGGATGCACCGAAAGTCATGACTTGTTGCCAAATGAAATTGCAAAATGCATGCGATTGCTGATCTAAATGATGGAAATGTGATGCCAGTGCAAAGAAAACAAATGCAATAGTCGATCTTGAGAGTAAAATGCAAAGCTGATGCTAACATTGTAAACACGAGAATGGGTGCTTGTAAGTGAATGCAATGCTGACGCCAATGCTGAAGTAACAAGGCAAAAAACAAAGAAATCCTGCGCATAGATGGAACCACTGGCAGGCTAATGATAGGTTGTCGGACTCATCAGCCGAATTTTTTGAGGTTATCAACCTGAGGAGGTGGGATATGACAAGCCATCTAAGTCTTGTCAACCCGGTCGCTAGACAGCATGACAGTTGTCAACCGAGTAGTTGGGGATACCAGTCCAAAGATAAGGGGCATGACAAACATACAATTTGTCAAACAAGAAAAGGACCCTGTCGGCACGGACTGAGGGCAAGCAACGGGATTTCACGGCCGCAAAAACCCATAAGAAAAGGATAGAAAAGGACCTTGACCTCCCTGTCAAAAGGTTAAAAGCTGGATTTCGTTCCCGCAAAGATCCAAGGGAAAGGAGAAGGACGTTGACCGCCCGGTCAAAGGTCAAGCAAAAGGATTTCGTGCCTGTGAAAATCCAAGGAACAGGATATGACCTTGACCGCCCGGTCAAAAGGTCAACCAGTTGGATTTTGCGCCTGCGAAGATCTAAGGAAAAGGACCTTGACCGCCCAATCAAAAGGTCAAACAGCTGGATTTCGCGCCTACGAAAATCCAAGGAACAGGATATGACCTTGATTGCCCGGTCAAAAGGTCAACCAGCTAGATTTCGCACCTACGAAGATCCAAGGAAAAGGACCGTGATCGATTGATCAAAAGGTCAAACAGCTGGATTTCGCGCCTACGAAAATCTAAGGAACAGGATATGACCTTGACCACCTGGTCAAACGGTCAACCGCTGGATTTCGCACCCGCGAAAATCCATGGAAAGGGACCCTAACTGCTTGGTCAAAAGGTCAACAGCTAGATTTTGCGCCTACGAAAATCCAAGGAGAAAGATAAGACCTTGACCACCTAGTCAAAAGTCGACTCTTACCGCTCGATCAGAAGCCAAAGAAAAGGATCTCGCGCCTACGAAAATCCAAGAAGAAGGGGTCGAAGGATCTCATCCGCCTGAAAGGAGAATCCGGAAAAACGAAAAGTGATAATCCCTGGATTGTCCCTTAGGAAGAAAATTGGTTGTAATTGTGTTCCGAAGGGTAGAATTGTAAATGTGCTTGATGCTAATGCTGTGGTACAGAAACTGGTGTTTTTTTGCTGAGATGCATGTACAATATCCTTTGAAGGAACCTTGCTAAATTTTTGATCTAATGTGGCATTATTTGAGGATTTTGCAAAAGGTGAGGGCTTATTTGCAATTTCCCAAAACTTGAGGGCTTTATTGCAAATTTCCCAATCATGACAACCTTCTGATTGCTGTATTGCCATTGTGCTGTGATATTTGAAGTTCTGCGGAGTGCCTGCAAGTTTCTGCCTCCTTCATAACTTTCCACATCCTTTGTGGATTATTCTGCAAATTTAAGGAATGTAGGGGGTTTTCTGCAAATTACCCCTCTAGTGAAATTTCGTAGTCCATGTGTTGGCTTTTCTTGACACTATATATTTTTCTCTTGAAGTACAAGCTGTGGAGTGCTAGGGGCTGAAACGCAACTTTCACGGCCATTTTGCATTCTAAACCTCGAACATTAAATTATTTACAAGAGGGTCTCACTAGATAACCGCCATAACTGCCAAGTCATATTCTGTATTTCTTTTTGCTTCTTGGGATTGCAACTGAGCTTATGCTGCATGGCTCTTCTTCATTCCTTTGTTTATATTTCCTTGATTTCATTTTCTTTCAAAAGCAACATACTTACTTATATATATATTTTCCTTCATATTTCATTTAATCCTTCCCCAACACACGTGCCTCTTCTTCTTCCTCCTCATTTCTTTTCTCCCAACAGGCGAAACCCACTTCTTCTCCCCAATGAAAGCCCCATTCTCTCCCACTCATCTCTTTAAAGACGGCGGTGGTGCTCGTGTTGGTGCGGCGGCAAAGTGCTCGCGATCAGTGCGGTGGTCAGGTGCGTCGACGTGGTGCGGCGGAGGCTTTGTTCGGCGGTGGCATCGGCGGCGATGGTGGACCGAACCCTTCAAGACTGGTTGGACAGAGGTTCTCCAGTGGAGGTAACCTCAATCTCTCTTTTTGATCTGCTCTTTGCTTGGGCTTTTCCATTTTGCTTGGTTCTGTACCTCTCCTCCTCCTTGATGGTCGACGGCTGATGGTTTTAGCAGGTGGAGGAAGTAGCTATGCGGGTGGCTAGCCGTCGGTTGAAGAGCAGTACGGGTGGTGGAAGTGGCTTGGGCTTCGGCAGGCTGAGACGCTTGGTGGCAGGTTTATGGGCCGGCCGTGGAGTGAGAGGTGGGTTCCGGCAGGTGGTGGTGCTAGTTTTTTGGGTTTGGCGGGTGAAACCGCCGACGGTAGTTGCAGGTTGCGGGGATCAGTGGCCGTTCCAGTGAAAGGGTTGTGGCGGGAAGGTGGTTATGGTGGTGACGGGTTCACCGTGTGTTGGTGGTGGGCTGGCTGTGTCGTGGTGTTGGGTTTTTGGTGGGTTGTCATGGTGGTGCAAGGTTTGGGTAAAAAATGTTGTTGTTATCCATGCTATATAAATTTTTGACTGAATGCCATGCTGCTTCTCTTTGTCACTTGGAATGTGATTCCATCTTTGAATTTAATCATAAGTCGCTTTGAATCAATGTTTGCCACTTTGAATCAACTACTGATTGACCCATGCCTGAGTGAAATAGTAGCACATAAAGGCACAGAATGGTTTAAGTCCAGCCTTTCATAACAATATGTCCCATCTTATTAATACTAATAGCAAGAACATCGATAGTGCACCATAACAATAACTGTCATAACTCCTATATTTTCACGTAACCACTTGCTTTTATACTTTTTCACTTTTTTGCAATACTGAGTTGTAACTGCATGCCCACTTTATTCAAATTGTTGCCAATGTGCTTTACTTGAAATGCTGTGTCTTTTATCTGGCCAATGACTGTAATGCCACACCTGATTTCGAGACTTGGGCTCTGTTGTGCCAGAATATTATGCATTTACCATGCTCGCCGCTGCTGTTTAACTCTTGGTTTGGCCTTTACCCTTTCTGTAGGATGTCCCAGTTCCTAAGGAGGGAACCCCACAGCCTTCCCGAGACTCGCCTTCTAGTTCTCGTCCCCGGCGGTGAGGTAGCTCCAAGAGGTCACTGGCCTCTAGTAGCTCGATTCCTGCTATCCCTGTTGAGGTATGCCGAACTGGAAAAATATGCATACAAATCTGTCATTTCTTTAACAAATGTATTTTCAGGAGTCTGGCAACTTTGTGGGGCGACTACTTAGTGATGATCACATTTGCGAGAGCCCCAACTTTGGGGTAATTATCTTGCCTTAGCATGCCTTGATTATGATAATTTGCTTTCTGACTTTGCATTTATTCTGTTCTTTGCCATTTTTAGGCCAGCGATGCTAACCAGGTAATGCGGTGTCACTGGGCCCCCATGCTCGATCACTTCTGTCGTCTTCCGGAATTCTTGCAGGATTTTCTACTTCACTGGTCCCCGTTTGGCGGCTAACATGGCATACCAGTCACTCACAGCCATTATAACTTTTTCCGAGCTCTGGCGGAGAGGTGGAGATTTGAGACACATACCTTCCACTTCCCATTCAGAGAGTTGACTGTTTTGCCCGATCAGTGGGTCCTACTGACGGGTCTCTCCTTTGGCGACGAGTTGATCATAGGCGAGACTACCCACGACATGCACCTGGCTCCTGCACATTTAGGTCGTGTTCCTCCTAAACCCCCTAGGGGGAAACACATGATTACAGTGGGGTGGCTGAGAGAGTGGGACCAGTTCTGGCCCAACCCTGAGCCAGATAGCGACGAGGCAGATTTTGTGTTGAGGCACTTTCTACTGGATTTGCTAGCAATGGTCTTCTACGACTCTTCGGCTTATTGCATCCATGTAGATTGGTTAGCATACCTAAACAACTTGGAGTATTTGGACCATTATGATTGGGTTGACGCCAGCTATACTTGGTTGATCTGTGGGCTTGACAACGTAGACAGGCTGGGGCATCGTTCTTATGTGGGACTGTATCCCCTGCTTACTGTAAGTATTTATTTTCTTTTTTCGTTTTTGCAAAACAATTCCATTTTGATGATATCTGATTAACTGTCTCTTTGCTTGTTATTGCTAGTAATGGATTATGGAGCACATTACACGGGGGCATAGCTTTGGTCGCCTTCGTGATGAGATTCTTCCTCTCCCTTGCCAGTGGATCGAGCCTAACCACCGGGCTGCTGCTGAGGTTTATAGCTACGAGTCCTACCGGTATCTGCTAGACTTGGTAGAGCTCGAGGATGTAAGTTTTCACGCTTTGGATTCAGTTTCGGTATGTCTGCATTGCCTGTGTTGTCTACAATTGTCTATTCTTGCAACAGGTTCACCTGCGCCCGTTCTCCAGATATGATGGCTTTAAATAGGCACCTCTGAACTCTGGCCGCATTCTGAGGGACAAGTAGGTAAGATTCTGCTACATGAAGAAGTCGGCGTATTTCCTCCTAGGGCGCGTGAGGCATCAATTCCTTAACGAGTTCTGCATTCCTGCCCCTCCTCCTTTTGACATGGACCTTTCAGTCCCGTCTTGTGCTGTGGCTAGGAGTCGACATGCTGCTGCTGTGGCTTCTCAGGATAGACACGTTCTTCGAGAAGTCAACTACACGGACTACCTGGCTTGGTACAGATTGGTTGGGAAGCCCTATCTCTTTGAGGAGGCCGTGCGTGACAGCCAACACAGAATGTGGTACGCTTCCGACTAGGCCAATGTAAATTGTTGTAATTTTTGCTTGAAAATTTCTTTTCATACAAAAGGATAAATCTGACATTTGTTTCATTTCACAGGGCTTCGAGGAGCAATTCGCCACTTTTTACGAGGACATCCGACGAAAAAGGGTATGTCTTTACTTTTGTAAATTACCATTTTCATTACAAACATGCTTAATATATTTGCAAATTTGCAGGAATTACGTTGGCGCAACATCATCTAGGTACTTCTTCCCCCTTTTATTTACACAGGAACTTCCTTTTACATTATACTGGCTACTGATACAAATCTGACATTCTTTTTTGACAGCAAGATTATCCAGCCCATGAAGTGAACGCGGCTAGTAGCGGAGAGTTTACCATGGAAGCATCCAAGGAGGACTGCTCTGACACAGAGGTTTCACAAAGTGTTCAAAGTTCTTCTGCTTGCTCCCAGGCTGTTGCTGCTGCTCAGTGGTCACGCTGGATCACTAGGCGAGGAGCCCGACTTCTAGCAAAAAACTTTCAAGAAGCGTCGTCTGACGAGGAGGAGTTAGACGAGGAGTAGCTGTCTTCTTCTTTGTTATTTGCCAATTTTTGTATAAATATTAAAACTATATCTTGAACCATGTATCTTTTGAAAATTTCTTGAATGCCAATCTGACTTTGAGATGCAACCCTCTTCTTGGGGTATTTGTACGTGCATGAAGGATAAATGTTTTATGCAGGTTTAAGAACTGGTGCCGATTTGGGCGAGATTCAAAATTTAGGGGAGGTTCTGCCGAATTTTTGCCAGGGTGGTGCGCCCCATAAGTGCGCCACTGAGGTGCACCACCTTGGTGCTCCTCTCAAAATGGCCAGTTTACCTTCCTTTTCTGCTGTGATTCCTTTGCTTCTTCCCTATATAAATTCGCATTTTTAGCGAGATACGCCACCATCCATTTTGAAAAAGCATTCTCAGGCCTTCCACCTCTCTTGTAGCCCTCTTTTAATCTTCTAGGCATCAACTGCACCTTTCTTTCGTCACAATGGTATGTAGACTCCTGTCGTGAGATGAATCTCTGCATATGCATATGTTTTCTTGCTGATTTGTCTTACTTATACTTCTTCACATCTTGCTACGCGAAGGCAACATACGGATTCTATAAAGATATGTGTGGCTTTTCCTCATATTCTGCATGGATATTCTGTTTTGCTTCCTTTCTTGGGCTTCTATGCTTATTTCATGAAGTGAGGTTCCCTTTGCATTTTATATTTGCAAGACAAATTATTTTGATGCATGTTCATATCCTGCCAATTTCCTTCTTTGTTTACAAACTTTACATGCTCTTTTTCTACCTTAAGATTATATTTTGCCAGATTATTCTGTTTGTCCCCAAGCTTGTGCCAAGTTGCTTTCGTTCATCCTCAAATGTGATTTTGGTTCCCTCCTGCCATATCTGACCCAAGTCCATTTCCACAGGGCTACCCCACCACGGTGACACCAAAGCACTGCTCTAATGTTTTGCGAGCGTGGATTGATGCACTGACTATTACAGATCGTGAGCAATTACGGATTTGGGGCATATCTTCCACATTACTGGACATTGCTAAGGTGGAAGTAAACTGGTGTTTGCTGTGTGCTGTAGCCAGATTCTGGAAATCGGCTTTCCATGTATTTCGCTTCGGCCAGACGAAACTAACTCTAACCTTGGAAGAAGCTAGACGGATATGCGGTTTGTCACCGTACATGTCTCCACCTGTCTTCATGCATCGTAATAGCTATGCTTCGGTCCTGAGCCAATTGACTAGTTTATCCTGGAGTGCTTGCGAGAAGAGCCTCATTTGTAAGGATGGATCGGCTACCATGCTACGCTTGGATTATTTTGACAAGATTATCAACAATTGTTCCTCCTTGGGTAGCTTGTGGCTTCATGGCTTTGTGGTACGCTTTCTTGGAGAACTCATTTTTAGCCATGGCCGGATGACAATGGCTATCGAAGTGGCAGAAATAGCGTTGGCAATGGTCACTCGCCATATTGATCTCGTCCCCATTCTTCTGGTAGAGACCTATGTCGGCTTGGATCGGGCACTGAAACATTCCAGGCATTTCTATGGCTGCGGTGCTCTAGTGCAAGTGAGTAAACCATATTATTTCATTGTTCTGCTGTGTTTTATCTAATCATGCTCCACTTTCTCCTACTAGGTTTGGTTTGCTGCCCATATGGGAATGGAAGTCCTACGCCCTCAGCATTCGGCATTTGAAACCTATAGCCGTACCAACCATTCATGGACCCTTCTAGGCGTTCATGAGCTGTGCGGCAGACTACGGAATCTTACCAAGGACACTGTAGTTTGGCGCATTCTGTTCTCAACCCTAAAATCCTTTACTGTCTTCTTCAATGATAGGGACATGCGACTTGTTGTCCTTCCATGGCTAACGGGCGGTGTGGAATATCATCTTGTCCATGTTCTTCGCCAATTCGCCTTTTACCAGGATTCAATTGAGCAAAGCCCCATCCCTGATTGCTACAAGAAATATATTCTTTACTCTAATGTGACAACCTCAGAACTAGCCCGCATGGTGCATGTCAGTGTTCAATCCTCTGATCTTGCTATTACTGAGGGTTCAGTCTGCACAACAGAGTATGAAGCTGAAATACGAGAAACCTGGCCCATAAGCGAAATTCCTCCTAGTGGCACTTGCTTTACAGAGGCTGGCAGTTCAAAGATACCTAGAGTCGACTGAAATCATCTGGTCCACTATTGTCGGATGAGTAAAACTTGTATAATTGATGAGCTATAATAAAGTAACAACTTGCTTGCATATTATGTCATTCTGACTCTTGTATTGCTTGCGCTTGCCCACACATTTCTTATATCATTGTCCCATTGATTGACTTAGAATGGCAGTTGGCATGCCCCTAGTCAAGGACCTCTTCCAACCAAAGAAGCGACTAACATGCCCCTAGTCAGAATTCCCATTTGCCAAGATTACAACTCAAAAAGGCAGTTGGCATGCCCCTCATTTAAATATGAACAAATGTCTTGCAAAGTGATGCAAATATGTGCGATTTAAAAACTAAGTGCTAAATACAAGGCAGAGGCAAGATTGATGCATGATTTCTAGACGTTGGTGCCCTCAGAGCCAAGGAAGCTTGTATTGCCTGCCATAAGAAGTGAAAATGCCCTCAACTCACATGGCTCTAACCTAGACACTTAGGTTTATTTGTAGCTCTCTTTTTGAGATCATGGACCCCGTACCAAACTCCTAGGGCCCTATACCTACTCATTTAATAATTCACATTTCTTTTACACCCTCAAAGGCTTATTGGTTGACCCTACCCCTACTAGGAGGTAATAAACACCTAAGCTGAGAAGGTGGCTTCTAGTCTTTTGGCTAAAGGGGTGGCTAGTCCCTTTCTAAATGTAAGCGTTGTTGGTGTATGCTTCAACTCCTCTCCAAGTTATGTGATAGGGATAGAGTCGTCCTACATACCTCTCTCGTTGGAGCTGACTTCTTTTTACAACTTCTGTGTTCTTATTTTTTAGTGCTCCGAAGGCTGTATTTTTTTCTTTATTGCTCCCCCTCACTCATGACCTATCATTTTTCCCTCCCTCTGGAGGTATAGGACCCTTGGGAATTTGCACATTTCATCCATGTTCCATGAATAATCACTCCCACACTCCCTAAGTCACATGGGTAGTAACACGTGAGGAGGACCAAACTTTTCCGAAGCAGGCTAGCTTCCGATTTTCCTCATTGGGCAATGACGATGCTTAATTATGATGCAGTACAGAATATGATTTATGTTATGTTGGGATGCAATAGCCTAAAATACTAACATGCAGATGCAAAAGAAAAACATAGAGATGCAAGGTTCACAGTGCAAGGCTCGAGATTGATTGAGGATCATTGATAATACTTTTTCAGATAGGAAGCGTTGACAATGTCTAATTGCGCTCCATGATCCATGTCTTCAAGAATGATTGCACCTCCTGACAGGACCTCTTTTACTATGAATGGTCCACGCCAATTGGGCCTGAATTCTCCTCGGGCATCGGGCAAATGCATGGCGCGCAAAACCAAATCGCCTGGCTTAAGACTTCAAGGCCGGACCTTCTTCTGATATGCTCGGGCCACTCGCTTCTGGTAGCATTAGGCATGGTGTAAGGCTTGCAGTTGCATTCATTTATCAAGTCCAACTGAACAGAGCGATCTTGAATTCATTCTACCTCATCTAATTCTGCTTCTTTCAAAATTCTTAATGACGGAATTTCTACTTCGAAAGGAAAGACCGCTTCCATACCATATACCAGAGAATACGGTGTTGCTTTCGTTGATGTCCGGACCGAGGTCCTGTAAGCCCACAATGCATAAGGTAGCTTCTCATGCCAGTCCTTGTGGGTCTCAGCCATCTTTTTCAAGATCTTTATCAGATTTTTATTAACCGACTCCACTGCTCCATTCATCTGCGGCTTATAAGGGGAGGATCTATGATGCTTAATCTTGTAATTCTGAAGATAATCCTCAACTCTCCTTGCTATGAAATTGGTCCCATTATCTGATATGATGACATGTGGAACTCCATATTTGGCGACAATATTATTCTTGATAATTTTTTTGTGACTGCCGCTGTTATTGTCTTATATGATGCTGCCTTGACCCACTTTGTAAAATAATCAATGGCCACAAGAATGTAACGATGTCCGTTGGATGCTGCTGGATGAATGGCCCCGATAACATCAATTCCCCAAGTGAAAAAAGGCCAAGGCGATGACATGTTATGTAACTGTTGTGGGGGAGCATGTATAAAATTGCTATGTATTTGGCAGTTGTGGCATCTTCTCACAAATCAGCAACAATCTATATCCATAGTGGACCAGAAATATCTCTACAGCATAATCTTCTTGGCTAAGAGAACTCCATTCATATGTGGACCACAGGTGCCTGCATGAACCTTTAGCATTAACATGTCTGCCTCCTTCTTGTCCACACACCGAAGAAGCATTTGATTATGAGATCATTTGTTTAGCTGCCCTGCCCCGAGCACATATTTGGAGGCCAACCGTATCAAAGTCTTCTTATCTGTTGTGGAAATGCTAGAAGGGAAATTGCTAGACTCCAAGAAAATTTTAATATCATTATACCAGGGCAATTCATCTATTGGTGGTGCTTCTTGAATACGCATGAAATGTGTTGGCTGCTCCACACAAGTAACTGAGATATCCATAGCCTGTGCCTCTGGGAGAGATAACCATGATGCTAAGGTAGCTAAAGCGTCTGCGTACGCATTCTTGGCTCGACTCATCAATCAGCTTCAGCAAATGCTCATGATATAACACAAGTTTTTGTTCTTTTGTTTTTCAATCACCAATGATTTGTGAAATGACCAACATTGCATCTCCATATACTTAGAGTTCTCGGACACCCTGGTCTTTTGCCACATGTAGTCCTAGAATGCATGTCTCGTATTCAGCTTCGTTATTGGTGCATTCAAATGTTAGTTTCCTCGCAAAAGGGATTAGCTGTCCTTGCGCGGTGTTGCCAAAACTACACGAATGCCTCTTCCACTTTTATTGACTGCACCATCAAAATATAGACACCATTGATGATTGTCTTGAGGGATTTATGATTCTTCGTCGCCCATGGCAAATAAGATGTCTTCGTCTGGGAATTGTGTCTGCAGTGGCTGATATTCTGGCAAGGGTAGGTTGGCCAAATGATCTGCCATCGCTTGTCCTTTCATGGACTTCTGTGTGACAAACGTGATATCATACTGTGATAACATCACCTGCCATTTCACACATCTGCCCACCAAAGTTGGCTTCTGAAATAAATACTTGATAGGATCATGCCGACATAATAGCATGACTGGGTATGCCATCATATAATGCATGAGATTCTGAGCGGCCCACACCAAAGATAAGCAGGCTTTCTCTATCGGGCTGTACTTGACCTCGTAGTAATTGAACTTCTTACTGAGGTAGTATATAGCCCTCTCTTTACGTAGTGATTCATCATGCTGTCCCAGGACTGCTCCCATAGAATACTACGTTGTTGAGAGATATAATAACAGAGGTTGTCCTGGCACGGGGGAACTAAAACTGGAGGTTTTGCCAGAAGCTACTTGATCTTGTCAAAGGCTGCTTGACATTCATCATTCCAGTGCGTTCGGGCATTCTTCCTCAAGAGCTTGAATATTGGTTCACATATAGGTGCAAGTAGTGCAATGAACCGGCTAATGTATTGCAACTGCCCCAACAATCCGCGAATTTCCTTCTCAGTGGCAAGGGGAGGCATGTCAATAATAGCACGAGCCTTGTGAGGGTCCACTTCAATCCTTCTCTGACTGATAATATAACCCAGGAGCTTTCCAGAAGATACCCCAAGTACACATTTGTTGGGGTTGAGGTGGAGCTTATACCTCCTCAAGCGGTCAAACAATTTTTTTAAACAGGAGAGATGATCCTCGGGCTCTTTTGACTTGGCAATCATGTCATCCACATACACCTCAACCTCTTGGTGCATATGATCGTGGAATAATGCTGTCATGGCCCTCTGGTATGTCGTGCCTGTATTCTTCAGTCCGAATGGCATTACTATATAATAGAAGACTCCCCATGGGGTAATGAAAGACATCTTCTCCATATCTTCTTCGGCCATTCTAATCTGATTAAATCCTGAAAACCCGTCCATAAATGACAACATTTTATGTCCTGCGGTGTTGTCCACCAGAATATCTATGTGAGGGAGCAGGAAATCGTCTTTTGGGCTCGCTTTATTGAGATCTCGATAGTCAATGCACATGCAAACCCGCCCATCTTTCTTCGACACAGGCACCACATTGGCGAGCCACTCAAGATACAACACAACTTTAAGAAAATTGACTTTATGCTGCTTCATGATTTCCTCCTTAAGCTTCAGGAGCCACTGAGGTTGCCATCTGTGAAGCTTCTGCTTGGCTGGCTTCGAATTTGGTATTAGTGGTAATGTATGTACTACCACCACAATGTCTAACCCAACCATGTCATCATAGCTCCATGCAAAGACATCTACATACTCTTTCAAGAAAGCTATAAATTCTGCCTTTGCTTGTGGTGATAATTTGGCACTAATGCGTGTTTCTTTAATGTCTTCTGTCGTGTCGATATTGATAAGCTCTGTCTCCTCTTCTACAAGAAGATTTGGACCTTTCGGGTCATTATCATGAAATAGAAATTGCGGTGGCTCATTTACGTCATCATCTGCTCCATTAATCTCAACCTCCTCTCCGTAGGCAATAAGCTCTGACAGGATTTCTTGCTCAAATGTCGGATCTGTGATGTCAACTGAAAGGATCTCTTCTAATTTCGCACCCTGATGGCGCTTTATGATAGTCACAGTGACCTTCGTGTTCTTATATCGGCATTGTGCCACTTCTTCTGCTTGCCTGTCCGGATGACCTGAGGAGCTGGGGGTCCCTACCTCTACCTGTCTATTGACATTTTTTGATTTTTTGGTTTTTTTGATATTTTTTGGATTTTCTTTTTGTTCTTTGCTATTTACAAAAGATTCTGCATGCTGGTGGCTGTCTTGCTGCAAGCTAGTGAGACTACTGCCGCCTGTCTTACTTGTGCTCAACTCAAGTTGTTTTTTTTATTTTTTTTTGACACTCACCCTCCAGGAGAGGTTTATACTACCAATACCAACTAGATCCTCCTCCCGGTTGGCAAGAGATTAACTCCATTGGTCTAGCATCCCTCTTCTCTGTCTCATGCTGGACCATAATTGAAACCTGGTCCTGGGGTGGTACTGGTGATTCTGTTTGCGGTGGTGACATGACCGCCTTTTCCTTCTTGACTCTGTCATGTTCTACCAAGTCTTATGCGAGCACATCCAGCTGTTCTTGGAATAAAACGTCCAGATCTCCAATTACATCATCTTCCAGGCCACTCCCTGAGTATGCCTTCTGGACTGAATCCTCCAACACTACTGCCAGACCGACTGCTGATAGTTCTGACATTAAAAATGTTGAATACTTCTGTGACTGCTTGCTGACCTGCTCAAGGCCCTGCTTTGTCTCTGACTGGCCGTTTTCTATATATGATTCTTCCCGATAAACCCAATCTGATGGCTGTGATACCGACACTGTGTACGATCTTTGATTTGGATCCAGGATGCCTGCATTAGTGAAGTTTGCTAAATTCTGTGGAATAAACATCTTGGAAGACTTACCAAAGCGTGGCGATCTCTTCTTCTAATACCGGCATTCATACCCTAAACCTTCGCGCTCTATCCATTCTTCGGCCTCGATCGGCTCGGCGATTCCTTAGCCATAAAGCCCAAGAGGCGATCCTTTCTTGTATCCCCACTTGCGAAACAAATTATCAACCATCAAACGGGGGTTACCGCAAGTGGCCAAATGGCCGACGGGCTCAAAAGGAGGAATGAAATTAACCGGCTCAAACCGGTTAACTCGATAAAGGACATCAGAAGGTTTTGGTTCAAAATGGATGGTCTGAGGGGCTACTACAGAGATTGACTCAACCTTCTCCATATCTTCTGCCATGACAACAATGACATTGTCGTCCCAGCAAAACTTAATCATACGATGGAGGGTTGAGGGAATGATCTGGTGCTTGTGAAGCCAAGGGCGTCCAAGCGAAAGGTTGAAAGAGGGTTCAATATCAACGACATAGAATTCTACGTCGAAGCGAGCAGGGCTTATGGTCAAAGGAATGATTAAGATCCCAAGTGCATCATGATGCGTATTATTGAAAGCTGTCATCCCTTTCACGGTTGGTGTAATGTCTTCGGACTTGAATCCGATTGCACTTGCCGTACGCAAGGGGCAAACATTTAAGCCTGCTCCATTGTCTACCAATGTGAGAGGGATGCGAAAGCTCCGATATTGCGTGGTGATGAACAAGGGGGAATTATGGTTGGTGCCAGATGGAGGTAACTCTAGACTAGAGAAGGAGATAACTTGTGGTGCCGCTATCATTCCTACCATGCCCTTTAGAGTAGCTGGCCATATGGTTGGGGATACGCGGGCAGCTTGGAAGACTCTAAGGAAGGCTTCTCTGTGCTCTACTGACGTGTGGATTTGGTCCCAAATAGAGATATCGGCTTTAACCTTCTTAAGTTGCCCGGTTATATTAGCTAGGGGTTGGCTGCTACTGGCAGGGACAGGTGGTGCTACTCTAGGCATAGGCAATTGTGGGGAGTGTGGCTGTAATTGGACAGGGGTTGGTGCTATGGGTGTTGGCGATCTAGACTGGGCTTGTGACAGGTTTGGGTTCTGTGTTGAGGAAATAGGCCTTGGTGTTGGGGGTTTGTAAACTCTACCCGATCGTGTCACTTCTACGCACATTCCTGTGGCATAGTTGTAAGGGACACAATGCGTGTCGTGGGTAAGAGTCACAACAACCGGGGGGGCGGGCGATTAACTGTACATGCGTGGTGGAAGAATGTGGGTAAGCATGAGGTTAAGTCTGAGGATAAGTTTAAGGGTGTTGGTGGGTCTGAGGATAGGATGGGTGACTCGGCCCAGACTGATAAACAAATTGCGGCTGGAGGCTGGGAGTATATGACAGGCGACGCCACGGTGTACTTCGACTCAACTACCGGACGAAACATATTAATAGATTCCTCGTAACCGTTGAGGAAAGAGCGATACAATTGGTGGGGAAAAGGGGACGACTCATCATGAATCAAATCGGTTGGATGGATGGGGGGTGAATTAGACTCGGAAGAAGAAACAAAATTGACTCCCGAGGAACCTGATGCTCCCGAGGGTGAATGTTGTGGCAAAGGCTGACTAACTATATTGGTTTGTGTTGGTGGTGCTTGTGCGGCTACTGGTGTGGGTGCTGGGCCGGCTTCCTGAGTACTAATCACTAGGACCTTTTGGTCAATCAAGTCCTGGACAGCGTCCCTCAGTGTCAGACAATTATCCGTCGAGTGACCTACGACCCGATGGAAATTGCAGAATGCATTCACATTATACCAGGCAGAAAGTGGACTAGGCGGCAGGGCGCACCTCAGGTAGCCTCAGTTGGGACGCGACCTTTGGGAATACCATGCTCAACGGCTCCACTAATGGGGTATAGTGGCGCCTGTCACGGCGTTGTCGCTTCGGCTGCGGATATGCCAACGATGGGCACGTCCTGGTCGGTGGGGTATGGTACACTGGTGTGGCAGTGTGGGTAATGTGTGATGCATGCAGTGCTCTAGGTGTAGGTGTGGGTGCATACACTACTTGGCATTGTGGGGGCGGGCGGACATTTGTAGGAGTAGCAAGGGATCTAATTTAGGAAACTGTGTACTTGGAGGGATCCCACCTCCTAGGTGGATTGGCATTATTGTTGTTGTTGTTGTTGCTGTTGCTAGCACCACTATGTGAGGCAATGGCCTGCTTGGCAAATGCAGAGAGTGCTGGAAAACTGCCGCCACGCAGTGAACTCTCAACACGGGCGCTTGCCCGAAGTAGTGCAGAAAAATGGTGATTGGCTGAATGCAAAGCAGAGCCCCAACTGCTGGCTGTGCTCCTCAGATCATGATCTCAATAGACTCCTCGTCGGAGGGTCTATCTTTGACCTGCGAAACCAAGGACCACCAACGTCCAACATACTCCCTAAACGTTTCCTGGGGCCTCTGCTTAAGAGTGACTAAGTCCTCCTACTTTGGGACTAAGTCAAGATTAAATGAGTACTGTTCGAGGAACGCCTGGACTAGGTCGTCCCAAGTCCGAATGGTGGCCATGTCGAGGGAAGTGAACCACTTCAATGCAGGCCTTGTTAGACTCTTCTGGAACAGGCTGATGAGCAGTCTCTCGTCAGCTCTAAGCTATGCGAGGTCTCCGCATTAGGCTCTAAGGTGGGAAATCGGGCATCCCTTACCATTATATTTGTCGAATTCCGGGATTTGGAAATTTGATGGGAGAGTCGCCTCTGGAAAATAACAGAGGTCCCAGAATTGGTAGGACCGATGATCCCCGCCCTGCACGTGCCAGAGAGTGCGCTCCAAATCGTTCATCCTCGCAAGGAGAACGTCTGGAGCTACTGCAGTTGTGGATTGTGCAGCAGATGTGGGGGCCGCGTATACTATATGGGTCGCCCCTAAGGGCTCCTCTGGATCCATCATTCCGCCGTCTGATGCTACGGCAGGATGGCTAGTGTACCCGTGCATGGGTGTTGTGTGCTGGGGGACAAAAGATGAGGCTTGTGTCTGATACAATGGTGAAGACAATGCAGGGATTGGTGCTACAGGTGGTGCAGAATGCGGGAGCAAGAGCTGTTGGACCAGAATGGCCTCAGGTATAACGCTCATGGCGGGCTATGTTCCCACCAGCCTAGAAGGCTGGCCACCAGATAAGAGAGATGCATGCTGTGGTGGGTGTTGTGACGGTGTTACAAAAGGTAATGTCGACACCCCTATTGTTGGAGAGACAAGGGACGGCGACGGCTGTGGGGGTGGTGCAGTGGGTGCAAATTGTGATCCTAAAGTCGGCTGCAAATGCAACTCGGGAGTCAGAAAGGTCAACGCTGAAAAGGGCTGGAGCGCTAGTGCCAATCCCTGCAACTGTTGGATGAGAGCCGACATTTGTTGCAGTTGTGCGGTGACGGGATCATCACTAGTGGCTCCAAAGGATGGAGGCAAAGTAGGGGAAGAAATAGGAGGTCGAGACCCCAGTTGTGCAAACTGGGGGGAGGCTAGTACGGAGACAGCCGCAGTTGAAGGAGGGCTGGTAAACACATAGCCTTGGGGAGGAAAAGACTCAACTACTGGGGCCCCAACAGTAGTGGAAGACCAAGTAGGTGGTCCCGAAGGTGGGGTAGCCATAGGGACACAGAACTGGGGTGGCGAAGGTCCGCTTGAAGCTAGGGCGAAAGTGGGAGTAGCGGTGACAACTGGAATAGAAACCAAGGAAGGGTACACTGAAATGGGGACCTTCTCTTGAACAGTAGGGGAAATGGGCTCGCTGGCATGCTGGGCCATGGCGGATCGCGAGCGGGTAAGGATCAGACTGTGGCTGGGAATGAGAGGATGGATCCTAGGACGAGCTATCGTCGAAAGTGACGAATAACTCGGGAGACGTGGTCGAGAATGGGGTCGCAACAAAAGTCAGCGAAAGGAAAGGTCTCGAGCTCAGGCTATGGAAACTTGCATGCTAACAAGAATTCTATGCACAAAACAAACAAGTTAGAAAAGATGCAATGTTTATGGTGGTATGAGATGCAAAGTGCTTCAATTCTATGCAACCTGGTGCTCCAGTCTGGTGCGCCACCTATGTGCTCTATTAGGGTGCCAGGAAAGTGTGCCAAAGGAAATCATAGATCCGACAGTAAACCAGAATGCCATGCAATGTAAAAAACTTGTAAACTTGCAAACTCAACAGAGAATGCAACATGAGTATACATCAAAGTCCAAACATGAAAACACAATATGGGTCTTGTGCTCAAGGGCTATATGCCTCACACAAGACCACACCATCCTTATGCTAAGTAAAAAAACAACAAGGTTCAGCCAATGCTATCCAGCTCTGGATCATGGACTGATGCATAAGAACCTCCCAAATAGGAGTTCATAGGGCAATCAGCTCACCAGATTTTAGCAACTGACTGAATATGCAAGATGCAAAAAAAGACTTAAAAACAGTGTCATTCAAGATTGAAATCATGCATGCAAAGACTTGTCATAACAGAGAATACACACCATAAAAATCAAAGTCAAAAACACCCGGGAAAGCATGCAGGTCATGATACAAAGATGATGATTTGCTCTCTGATTAGACTGGTGCACTAGGCTGGTGCGCCAGGATGGTGCTCTGGTTAGGTGCACCACTCTGGTGCGCCACCTTGGTGCTCCAGTGTGGTGCACTCCAAAAAATCTGAATCAGACTGCAGTCAGATTTTAGATTCTAGTCCAGATGCCAGAGATGAAAATGTGATTTATCTTAACCAGGTTGATTATTCAGATGGTAAAAAGCTGAAACATGATGGACAACAAGCAATGAAAGTCTTTTTATCATTTACTTTAAAATAATGCAAGATCATGGTTTAAGGGCTGAAATATTGCATTGTAGATTCTAAAGATCATGCAATGAGCTAGTAAACTTAACAATCATATGCAAATGGTGAACATATAAAGAATATACTTGTAGCTCATTTCATAGCAAGTGTTTGCACGAATCATGATTCTTTATATAAAAACAAAGATGAAAACAACTTACAGAGATCATATGATGAAGATTTTAACATACATAATTTAACATATAAAGCATCTTATACGTGGTGCAATCATCTCATCATATGAAAACAACTTACTAACAGATCATCTATCAAGTTTTTACATGCTTTTATATGGTGTAATGTCTAGAGTTTAAATAAAAGGATAAGTAAGGATCTTACCTTGCTTATGGTGTTTCCTCCTTGAAGGCTCAAGATAATATTTCGTTGTTGCTTTGGATGGGCTGAGAATGCTTTGGAATGTAAGGATATCTCCAGGAAATGAGAGAGGTTTGCTGGTGGTAAGTGAGTGGCTTCACCAAGTGTGCTAAATGGTTGCCAATAGAGGTCTTATTATAGAATTCTACAAGGGTAACTCCCATGGGATGCAGACAGCCTCGTAAACGAAGAACCTGGCGTAGATTCGTAGGGAATATCCGCTGGTGAGGGTTACAAGCACGGGAGATGGAAAGCCAGTAGCCAGCACCCTGAAAAGTGGCTATGTGCCAGCTTAGTGCGCTAGGATGGTGTGCCACCTTGGTGCTCCAGCTAGGTGCGCCACTATAGTGCTCCAACGTGGTGCTCCAGTCAAGTGCTCCACATTGGTGCTCTCCACTAGCTATCTGAATTGCCAATTGGGCCACGGGCTTGCTATGGGCTTGTGGTCGGTTTATGCATTGATCTCTAGCTAGTTAAAAGATTGAGTAGGATACAAAAGTGGTTGAGCTTCCCGCATCCAAAGCAACATCTGGAGAGTTTACCTATGAGCCACCTCAAAATCAGGGTGTCTACAGGAGGTATGTCCAAAACTTACCATTCTCTCTTCGGTCAGTAAGTCTGAAACTTACCATTCCCCTTTGGTCAGTAAGTTTGAAACTTACCATTTCCCTTTCTGGGTCGGTAAGTCTGAAACTTACCATTCTCCCTTTAGTCGGTAAGTCCAAAACTTACCATTTTCCCTTCTTGGTCGGTAAGTCCGAACCTTACCATTCTCCCGTTGGTCGGTAAGTCCGAAACTTACCACTCTCTCTCGGTCGGTAAGTCCTAAACTTATCATATTCCCCACTTGGTTGGTATGTCCGAAACTTGCCATTTTACCTTCTTGGTTGGTAAGTCCGAAACTTGCCATTCGCCCTCTCGTCAGTAAGTCCTAAACTTACCATTCTCCCTTTAGTCGGTAAGTTTGAAACTTACCATTGGTCGGCAAGTCCTAAACTTGCCATTCTCACTTTGGTCGTGTAACGCCTCGATCCCAGGCACGCTACCAAAACATAGTATGAAGCCTAATTACACTAATTACAAAAACATCAAATGACTGTAACTAAGGCTTACCTTCAGGATCACAATGTACGGCTAGAAGCTCCAACTCCTGCACTAGAACTCGACTGCACGCGGCCTGCACTTGAAAACCGAATAGCACGTGTGAGTGACATCTAAGTCACCCAGTACGCGCCCTAAAACATACAAACCACAAAACCTCAGTAAAACTATAAATCTCACTTTTTTTCAAAACTTGGTTTTCTCTTTTTGAAAATCATCCTTTCTTTTATTAAACAATCACTTGGGAATTCAATCCCAATCCACGCATTTTCAAAAGCCATGTTTCCTTTTTCTTTTCTCAAAACATTTGGAAATTCATTCCAAAACCACTTTTCTTACAAAACATTCCTTTACATTTCTTTCAAAAACCTTTTGGAATTCATTTTTTCCAAAACATTTCCATTTCTAATATTTGGGATTTCTTCCCAAAACACACTTTCAAATTCACATTTCTGACCAGATCCAACCTAAAACACAATGCCCCATTGGGCTCAAAATCAAATCATAAACATTGG
>JAMKQA010003879.1:0-52530 GCA_024699735.1 Posidonia australis
TTCCTCCCAACTTGGTTTTCAACAAGAGTCTTCCATTGCTTGAAACTCTTGAAAGCCTCATTCTTATGCTTTAAGATGAAAACCCAATTCATGCGTGAGAAGTCATCCACGATGGAGAGAAAATATTTGGAACCTGCACGAGAGAGCTGTTGGGATGGTCCCTAACAATCTGCGTGAACATAGTATAATGTTCCCTGGGTTGAATGCTCTCCCTTTCCAAACTGCACACGTTTTTGTTTCCCAAAACTGCAATGTTTGCACAAATCAATATCTACAAATTTGTGCCCATCTAATCTGCCCAAGCTACTAAGTTTCTGCATTCCTTTCTGCCCCAAGTGACCCATCCTTGAGTGCCAAATCGCAGAAGTGGACTGCTGATGTTCACTAGTTGCTGCGGCAGCTGCACCTCCAATTGGAGAACCCTGTAGAATGTATAATGGCCCATCCTTGATTCCTTTCATCACAATCATGGAGCCTTTTGAGACGTGAAGCTTGCCTTTTCCACCTGAATACTTGAATCCCTTGGAGTCAAGTGCCATCAAAGAAATCAGACTTTTGCCCAACTTGGGCACATGCCAAACATCCTCAAGAGTCCTCACCGTGCCATCATGCATTTTGAATTTTATAGTACCAATACCAACTCTATGGCAAACATCATCATTTGCCAAGGTCACCTGTCCACCATCAACTCTTTCATATGTGTGGAAGTACTCCCGGTTAGGAGTCATGTGGTGAGACGCACCAGAATCCAAAATCCAGCTTTGATCAAAGTAAGCACTACAAGAAACTGTCAGGGAGAAATCACAATCAGAAGTTGAATCCTCCTTTTCTACAACGACTGCATTTCCTTTAGACTTCAGCTTTGGGCAGTTTACTTTCCAATGCCCCTTCTCCTTGCAATAGTTGCAAGTGTCTTTGGAGTATCTTCCCCTAGACTTGCTTCTTCCTCTATGCTTGTTGTTGTTGCTTTTATACTAACGTCCCTTAGAATCTGCATGGTACGCAAACAAGCCAGAACCTCCAGCATCATTGCTACCATAAGTAGCCATATGCCTCAATTCTCTAGAATGCAAGCTTGATCTCACCTCCTCCAATGTGATTGTATCTCTACCAACCACAAAAGACTGCACAAAGTTCTCATAAGAGAGCGGGAGTGAGACCAACAAGATGAGGGATGCATCCTCATCCTCCACAGTAACACCAATGTTTCTCAATTCCATGAGAATGGTGTTGAGCTAATCCAAATGCTGTTTTAGTAGTGTTCCTTCCTTCAATCTTAGAGAAAACAATCTTTGCTTCAGCAATAACTTGTTGGTGAGGGACTTTGTCATGTACAACGTCTCCAATTTATTCCACAATCCGGATGCGGTTGTCTCATTAGCAACTTCTATGATAATCTCATCCGACAAGCATAACAAAATGGTCGAATGTGCCTTCTCCTCCTGTTGTTTAAATTCTACAGATTTCTTATCCAATGTTGACTCCTCGTTGAGAGGAACCCAAATGCTTTGTTGCTTCAATAAGGCTCTCATTTTAATCTGCCAAAGACTGAAATTATTTTTCCCATTGAACTTCTCTATTTTCAAAGCTGGTGTTGCCATCTGAAGTTCTGATAATTTCAACAAACTGCTGTCCCAAAACAACTAGAATTCTGCACGCACTATCTACTGATTCCAGCGACACAAATGCAAATACTGAAATACTAAAGTGCGGCACCCATAGCACAAAACAAGGACAACTGAAATCCGGGCACACGGCTAGAAGACGTTTGCACGGCTGGCGCGTGGGCCAGCGGGCTGGACGCGGCAGCCCTGTTCTGTGACGTCGGTTGCTGCAACTCCAGAATCCACCTCCAAATGCGGTTCTCCAACAATCTTCTTCACAATCAAAGGCCACGACAGCTTCAAGGGTTGACGCCAACACCCAACTCAGCTCTGATACCACTTGTTAGGGGTGGTAGAAGAGGAACCGCAGCGAAAGAACAACGAGTATTGGACGTCGTAGGAAGGAGGAAGAAGATCCGGGCACAAAACCGCACAAGACAGCAAGATTTTACGTGGTTCCCCCTTAGCGTACGTCCACGGATGGAGGCTTGGGAGGAGTTCTTTCCTTCTCAATATGGGGATACAAAAAGTCGTTCGGGCTTGGGTACCCTTGGTCCAAGCTTTTATAGCTTGGACAGCCATAAGTCCAAATGACAAAATTACCTCTAATAGAAATTACATGATTCAAGACACAATTCAACAGAAACCCTAATCCAAAAAAAAATCAAGCAAAAACCAATGAAATCAAAATCTAAGTCAAAATCCTAATGAAAACCAATTAAACCAAAATTTAGATTAAACCCATTATGAAATCAAGTAAAGAACTAATTAAATATAAATTAAAACTCAAACATAAAACTTTAATCCATTTAAATTCAGAAAAAACTCTAAGATAATAAAACCCTAATTTTAAATCAATTAATTAAACTCAAAATCCCACTTAAAATCCAAGTAAGAACCCTAATTAAAATCTTAATCAAGCAAAACTCAATAAAATCCCTTAAAAATGAAATCTAATTAAATAAAAACCCAAATCTTTAATTAAATCAAGAGAAAATCAATTAAATCAGCATCTAAATAAAATCCTTAAGTAAATCAAAGTAAAAATTAATTAAACCAAGATTTAAATGAATTCTCAATTAATCAAACCCAAAACCATTTTAATCCATTTAAAACTAAAGTAATCCATTTAATTAAATTTAAATCACCAAATAAAACCTTAATCAACTTAAAATGCTAAAACACAAATAAGTCTATCCAAAATCTCAAATTAATCATTAATCATCAAATTAATCCAAAATTAAACCACTAAAACAAAACAAAAAAAACAAAAAAAAGCAAAGCCCATCTACTAGGCCCAAAACCAAGCCCAACACCCATTTATTCGCAATCAACAACTTAGCTAAGAAAGAATAATTCCGACGACCTCGATATTTCCGGCGAGACCTCCAACGAGATCCCGCAATCTCTGGAGTGCATCCTCCACCTCCCGCGATCTCCAACCAATCTCTTCCAACTCACATGAGCATCGGACGATGCTCAGCCCTCGCGGGAGAAGATCGACGGCGTGGGAGAGCTCCATCGGAGTTTAAAAGGTCTCTCGCTATCGATTGAGGGGATCCTTTTGCAGTGCTTGAACCCACTCAAAGAAACCTCTAGTCAACCCTAGCAATCCCACACTCTCAGAGCTCCATTTCCAGCCCCTTTCACCTTTAGAACCCCCAACAACCGTTGTCGGAGTAGTCACCAGAGGAGCGCCGTCGATAAGCTTCCGGGAGAGACATCCTTCTGAGTCAACTAATCCCCCTTCTTTGTTCGAATCCTCTTTTCTCTTACTTCGGTTAGGTCCCTTTAGGCTCCCTGAATTGGGGTTTGACGGAGATACACCTCCTGTACGCTGTCGTCTCCCTCTGGTGATGGGTTCTCCGTCGTCGGTGAGGCCACAAGCCTCCTAATTCCAAGTGAGGCCCTAGAGGCCTCTCCTTCCTCTCCTCGTTTTTCCTCCTCCTCTTCCCTGAGTTCCCATAACTCAAGGGAGGATCCTCAGGCCTCCTATGCCTGAGAGTGCTACCGTCACAACTGCAATCGCCGTCTCATCAGAGCTCGTGACAGGGGAGCACCCTAGGTCGTTCCAGCATCACTCGCAACCCCCTAGAGCATTGCCAAGACACCCCAGAGCTTCTTCGATCCCTACTGCATTGAGCCACCACTTCTGGAAGTGCCACCATTGCAACATCATCACCGGGGAAGAACGCCGATGAGGGGGGATCGACAACACACTCCAGCCGTCGAGAGCATGATTTGCACCGTTGGATCTCTACCCCATCTCCTCCTCCAGCTTCTCAGCCTTTCCGATTGCCGATCAGCCATAGGGAGAGCTCAGATGAGCCTCCAAAGCCGACGTCGCCGTCAATCTTCGAATCGCCAGTGGTGACTTTTAGATTTTTAGGCTTTTATTTAAAGGCCCTTTTAGTTTTAAAGCATTACAATTAGATCCTAGGATTTTATGCCCTAGCCCCTGAACTTTTAATTAAAATTGCATTTCTTTAGTTTTACTGTAAATATTGCATTCTTTACCCTATTTCATTTTAATTTCATTCTCATTCCTGTAAATATGTGTTTTCTCACGTTTAAATCCCTGCATTCATGTTTTCTTTGCAATTAAGTCCTAGGAATTTATTCTTTGACCCCTATATTGTTTTTTTAAATTACATTTCTTTTATTTCATTGTAAATATTGCATATTTTATCCTATTTAATTTTAATTTCATTTTTAGTTCTATAAATGCTTGTTTTCTCACATTTAGGTCCCTGAGATTAGGTTTTCTTTGCAATTAAGTCCTGAACATTTGCATCATGCACCTAGAACTTTATAAAATGAATTTTCCCTATGAAATTTGCATTTTGACCTTGAGAAATTTCATAATCACACTGATCAACATAAAAGTCTAGTTTTTATTACATTTAAGTCTTGTAATTTTGCATGTAAGCCCCTAGGTTCATAACATACCATCCCTTAGCACAAGAAATTTGCATCCAGAACCTTAGACTAATTTCAAATCCATCATTTAAGGTTTTATTTGTTTACTCACATATTTTTTATATTTTCCACTTATTGCATTTCATATTTTGCATTTAATCATAGATTTCACATAAGAATCATGTTTGCATTGTAAATTGATCTTTAGTTTCATATTTTAGTCACATTTGCACGTATGTGTGAATGTTGCACATTAGACCCTAAGTTTTTAAGAAATTACCAAGGTGCAATTCCCACGCATCTCAATGCCACATTTTCATTTTATCCATCATCTTCACATTAGAATAGAAGCCATTGAATATATTTTGATCTAGGTTTTCATCTTTTTTGTGAATTTTGCATTTTGGTCCTTGTACTTGTCCTTTACTGTGTTTACATCACTTTATTGTTTTTAAGACCTTGTCATTTTCATGTTTTCTTGTAACTAACATTTTCTTGATGTTTTGCATACATTTTGTCATATCACAGACCATGCATCATCCCCATACATGCATTTATCACATCTGGCCAATGAAATGACCAAATTACCCCTATGCCACTAATCCATGCACCTGCATGTTAGTTCTTGCATTAAGTCATGCATAACCTTTGTCTAAGTCATTCCTCAACGCCTTTACACATTTAGATACATATTCATGCGTTTTGCATAGTTTTCACCACATTTGCACATTGTCTCATCATTTTCGAGCGAGCCTGCATCCCATGTGGTTTTCCGTGGATTTATTCCTTATTCGTTTTCAGAATCCTTCACCCAACGTTCGATTTGATTTCCTTTACTCCTACGCTTTGGATTTTTCAATTTGATTTGGATTTCATTGCCTGGGAGCATACACTAACTGACTGAAAGGCCTACATTGGCCTGCTTGTGGATTATCTCTCCTTTTTTATTTTCATGACTTTTTCTATGATTCTGATGACTTGGGTTGGCCCCCTTTTGACCTTCTTAATATCGATATGGTTTTCCCGAGAATTATTTCCAAAAACGCCATCATTTTATGTGATTTACTTTGTATGTCGTTGTTTGCCTGTTTTACGTGGACTACCTCACCATTTTTTCATCTTGATTTCCGCGAAGTTTTCCATGATTCTGATGATTTGCGTTGGTTGCTTTTTTGATGTTGTTGATGTTAGTGTGGTTTTCCAGAGCCTTCTGTCCAAAAACACCATCATTTTATGAGAATTTCTTCACATGTCATAGTTTACCTATTTGGCATGGATTTCTTTGCAATTTTCCCGTTCGGATTTTCATGACGCTTTCTACAATTCTGATGAGTTGAGTTGATTGCATTTTTTATTCTCTTGAGGCCTGTATGATTTCCTGAGCCTTTCCGCCAAAAACCTCGTCATTTCATGTGATTTTCTTTATCGTGTCGTATTTCGTGATTTCATCATTTCGTGTTTTCATCATTTCGTGTGGATTCCTTTGTAGTTTTTGCATACCATCTTGCACATCCATCTAGTCTTGACTTGGCAATCACATTAGCATGATTAGAGCCCAATCTAGGCTTAGCAAGCATTCATTCAACCTCTAGCAAGCGAATTAGACTAGAACAATCGAGTTTCTCGGGCGTACGGGGGTGCTTAACACCTTCCTCGTGTGTTATAGTAGTCCTTACCCATCCTTTGGTTTACAGACATCTAGCCTTCACATTTGCATCTCATGTATTCATCTTTTGTGGTGTATTTTCAATTTTCCTCGTCTTTCCCTTAAAAGACTAGGTGGCGACTCCCTCTCTTTTCGTTTCATCTTATCTTGCACCTTCGTCATCTTGGCATGGCTATGGCCTCCTCCCTTTGACGCGACTCCGCGTCGGATCTCCGAGCGGGTATGGTCACAATGAAAAAGGGACACCTCTCGGCAAATATGGCCAGGGGATCACCGGGCCCATTGCCATCAAGGAGCGAAGAGATCGAAAGGGACTTAGTTACGAACAGCTGCATCAAGAAGAATATTCCCGATACTTGCAAAGAGCAAGGCTGAACCACTCTCCCCCTTGTACTAACTTTGTTAGTGTAGGGATTCTCAATCCAAGTTAGAGTCCAGACACGACGTTGCTACAACGAGACACTCCGTCAAGCAATTTCAATTCTAGCCACATCAGTTTCTGTTCCAACCACTATAGTTCCTACCACAGTCACAATGCTAGATATGATAGCTCCAGTTTCAACCATAGCCACATCTCCAGTCACTTTATCAACAACTGTGGTTCCAGTTTCTGCATCAGTCCCCACCACGACATCATTCCCCACCACGACATCAGTCACAATAGTGATCCCAGAGGCAAGCTGTGCAGCCTCCGCCGGACATCATGTGGCAAATCCTCTTTCCCAACACACTCCGACTCAGATAATGCCTGCCCAGATCCGATTGTTGGTGTGGAGCGCCAACCCCTACGTAGTACCATTGACACACACAAGCGACGGTCCAGAGACTGCGTATTATGTGGATCTCGCATCTGATGATGACGAGGGAGCAGTTGTAGAGGCACAAATGGATGAGGTGCTCCAAAGCATGGAAGTTCTATTTCAAGAGTAGCTCGCCGTCTTGGCAGAAGATACCATAGAGGAAGTGAGGCGCTGGAAAGGCCAAGCCGCAATGATTGAACCATCCCCTTCTTCACCGCAAGGAACTCAGGACCATTTAGTTATCATGGTCCTAGAATTAGAAGAAGAGCTGGCCCACTTTAGACTAGACGAGTTAATCACTCAGCAATTAGGGGGTCGGTCCAAATGGTACCAGCAGCTTAAGCCCCACCTTACGCAAGGTGGGGGCCAAAAAAAGACCCTGAGCTAACGTAGACGGTATCACTTCAATAAGTCAGCAGCAGGACAACCGCTAATCAGCAGTACTCCCTGTAAATAGCAAAGAAAATCCAAAAAAATCACAAAACCTGGAAAACCAAAAAAAATTAGAAAAACCAGAACATCCACAAAAATCAGCAATTAGTGAAGAAGCAGCATCAGAGATTCAAAAAGCATTTGACACGAGAGAGGATACAAAACGGGATGACATAGAGGTTGCTTACCGCTAGTACAAGAATACAAGAGTCAGCGTAACTCTCCTTTGGTGCTGAAAAGGCCAAGCATCAGAGCAGATTTGCACCATCAATATAGCAGATCCTACTTTTTAGAAGGAGGTGTTGTTCGAGCTCGTGGCCTACGAAGATGAGGATGACATCGGTGCACATGGGGATGACGACACACCAATAGAATTCCAGCACCATGATAATGACCCAGAAGACTCGAATCTCCATGTGGAAGAAGAGATCGAGTTGGTGAACATCGGAACCGTTAACGATGTCAAAGAATTGTGCATCAGTGCTAAGCTCACCCCACAGGTGAGGACAGAATTCATTGCTTTCCTTAAGGAGTACATAGATGTCTTCGCCTGGAGTTATAGTGACATGGTTGGCCTGGATATAGTGGTAGCAGTACACAATCTACCATTGAAGCCAGATGTCAAGCTTGTCAAGCAAAATCTTAGAAGATGGCGACCCCAGTGGCTACTCAAACTTAAGGAGGAAATCATGAAGCAGCATAAGGTGGACTTTCTCAAGGTCGTCCTATACCCAGAATGGCTTGCAAATGTCGTCCCAATGCCAAAGAAGGATGGACGGGTTTGCATGTGCATTGATTATAGAGATCTAAACTAAGCGAGTCCTAAGGACGACTTCCCGCTACCTCACATTGATATCCTTGTAGACAATATTGTGGCCATAAAATGCTATCATTTATGGATGGATTCTCAGGCTATAATCAGATCAGGATGGCAGAAGAAGATATGGAGAAGACATCATTCATCACCTCGTGGAAAGTCTTCTACCACAAGGTGATGCCATTTGGGCTCAAGAATGCAAGGGCTACATATCAGAGAGCTATGATAGTGCTATTCCAGGACCTTATGCACCAAGACGTCGAAGTTTATGTTGATGATATGATAGCGAAGTCCAAAGAGCCCGAAGATCATCTAGCCTGCCTGAGGAAGCTGTTCGACCGTCTGCACAAGTACAAGCTCCGCCTTAACCCCAGTAAATACGCCTTCAGGGTTTCATCTGGTAAGCTTCTTGGCTACATCATCAGCCAAAGGGGAATTGAGATCGATCCAACTAAGGCCTGGGCCATAATTGGCATGCCTCCCCCTGCTATAGAGAAAGAAGTCAGAGGACTGCTGGGTCGCCTACAATATATCAGCCGATTCATAGCTCAGTTGACAATCTTCAAGCTTTTGAGGAAGAATGCACATATTGGTTGGAACGAGGAATGTCAAGCAACCTTTGACAAGATCAAGCAATTGTTAGCCAGACCTCCAGTTTTGGTCCAACTAAATCTAGGGCGACCTCTAATCCTTTATCTATCCATAACCCAACATTCCATGGGAGTAGTATTGGGCCAGTATGTTGAATCTTGTCCCAAGGAGAGGGTGATAACATATCTAAGTAAGAAGTTTAATGATTGTGAGGCTAGGTACACTATCATAGAGAAGGTCTGCTTGTCTCTCATTTGGGTAGCTCAATGCCTAAGGCATTATATAATGGCATACCCAGTCCTGCTCCTTTGTCACCACGACCCTATGAAGTATCTACTCCAGAAGCCGGCACTCATAGGACGGTGTGTCAAGTGGCAGGTGTTGTTGTCCCAATACGACATCACCTTCGTCACACAAAAATTCATAAAGGGACAAGTAGTGGCAGACCATCTGGCCGAGCTACCTATACCAGAGTATCAACCCTTGTGAACTCAATTCCCAGACGAGGATGTGTTGTTTGCCAGGGATAATGATAATGAACCGGAGATGGCCTAGGAGAAGGATCAATGGCACTTATACTTTGATGGCGCATGAACAAAAGAAAAATGGGCATTGGCGCCGTACTGGTAGCCTCCCAAGGCCAGATGACTCCCTACGTAAGGAAATTAAATTTCAAATGCACGAATAATGAAGCTAAATATGAGGCGTGCAAATTAGGATTTCAAATGGCCTTAGAAGCATGGTGTTCGCAAGTTACTTATACATGGTGATGCCATGCTAGTTATTGCACATGTCAACAGTGATTGGAAGACCAAGGATCAAAAGCTCATCTAGTACTATACTCATCTTATGAAGCTTATGGCAGAGTTCCAAGAGGTTCATTTTTCCTTTCTGAATAGGGCCAAGAATACCTACGTAGATGCCTTGGCAACCTTAGCGTCTTGACTCTCGATACTAGAAGATCGTGCTGTGGATGTGTCAGTTACATGTATGGATCAACCAGCACACTACATGAGCATAGAGGAAGCAGACCCACCAGAAGAGCTCCCATGGTACCACGACATTAAGGTTCTTCTAGAAACTGGGAACTTCCCTCCTCAGGCGTCAGCAACAGAAGCAAGGACATTGAAGCGCTTGGCATCCAGCTATGTACTCGGGGCCGGCCATTTGTACAAGAGATCCTATGACCAAATGTGCCTAAGATGCTTGAATAAGAAGGAGGGCGATGCCGTCATGCCACAAGTCCATGCTAGGAAATGCGGGCCGCACATGAATGGAGTTCTGTTAGCCAAGAAGATCATGTTACAAGGCTATTATTGGTCGACCATGGAGGCAGATTGCTGTCAGTTTGTGCGAAGGTGTCATGCTTTCCAGATCCATGGGAATCTAATCCATGCTCCCCCACAACAACTTCACAACATGTCTTCACCATGGCCTTTCTCCACTTGGGGAATTAACGTTGTCGGTGCCATTAATTTAGCAGCATCTAACGGGCATCGTTTCATTCTAGTGGCCATCGATTACTTCACAAAGAGGGTTAAAGCGACGTCATACAAGACTGTCACTAGTGCAGTAACAGAGAAGTTCTTGAAGAACAACATCATATCCCGATATAAGGTTCCACACGCAATAATATCAAATAATGGGAAGAACTTTACAGCCAAGAGGGTCGAAGACTATTTACATAACTTCCACATTAAACATCACCATTTTTCACCTTACTGCTCCCAAATGAATGGAGTGGTTGAGTCAGCCAACAAGAACGTTACCAAGATACTAAATAAGATGGCAGAGACTCACAAGGATTGGCATGAAAAGCTTCCCTATGCATTGTGGGCATATCGAACTTCTATCCGGACATCCACAGGCGCCATCCCTTTCTCTTTAGTCTATGGCATGGAGGTTGTGCTATCGGTCGAGGTGGAAATCCCTTTCTTAAGGATCTTGAAAGAAGCAAAACTAGAAGAGGCCGAATGGTTGGGCGATCGCTTCACGCAGTTGAACTTGATTGATGAACATCAACTGTAGGCCCTGCACCTTGCCTAGTGCTATCAAAGGAGGATGGCAAGATCCTACCAGAAGAAAGTCCATCCCAGGAGCTTTACGCCCGAAGACTTGGTCTTACAAGCCATCCATCTCCCTGTCACTCGCGGCAAATTCAGACCCAACTAACGTGGCCCTTACATCATCAAACAAGTATTCCCTAAGGGAGCGGTAATCCTCAAAGACATGGACCACATTAAGTAGTCAGAGCCAGTCAATTTGTGTTACCTAAAGAAGTACGACCAATGATGGAGAGCCATATCCTTGCCTTGCAAAGCTTTCCAACTGTATTTGCATATTGTAGACACTCCAATTTTGATGTCATTTGGCAGCAGACTTTTCCGGATAATGCTCTAGTCGCAACCACCAAAACCCTAGCCCACACAAGTCTAGTCATACCCACACTAGCCCACCTGACCCAATTAAACTTGAAATCTAACAAACAAAACCCTAAGACCCACTTAATCTAATTAAAATCCTCCTAAAATCCAATAAAACCCTAATTGAACAAATAAAACCCTAAATCCACTTCAAAATCCAACAAAACCCTAATTAAGCAAATAAAAACCCTAATCCATTTAAAACCCACTTAAATCAACTTAAAAATCCAATAAAAACCCTAATTAATCAAATTCAAAGCCCTAATCAAGTGAAAAGAAATTAAATCAATTTGAAATCCATTAAATAAGACAAAAACCCTAATTCAAGCTTAATTCAAATTAAATCACTTTAAAATCCAAATAAATAAGTAAAAACCCTAATTAAAGTTAAAATCCATTGAAAATCCTAATTAATAAAAATCTGAAACCCAAATTAATCCAAAAACCCTAAATAAACATAAAAATCCTAATTAATAAATCCATAAACCCTAATTAATCCAAAAATACCTAAATAAACCCTAATTAAAACTCAAAACCCTAATTTCAAATCAATTAAATAAAACCCTAAATCCAAAATTAATAATTACATTTAGTTCACAAAATTCTAATTAAAAACTTAAAATTAAAACACTAAAATCCATAAATATTCCAAACCCAAAATAAAAATCAAACCTAAACCAATTAAAACCTTAATTAAACCTTAAATCACAAAATTAAAGGATTAAATTAAACCCATGAAACCCCATTAAAATCTTAAAATTAAAATCCTAAAAAGTCCAACAAATTCCAAAAATAAAATCAAAACAAAAATCCAAATAAAAAACCCAAAACCCAAGCCCAATAAGCCCAACACTATTTCATTTAAGAATTCAATTCAAAACTTTAGAAAAATCAAAAAATAATTCCAACGACCCTGATTTTCCGACGACAACTCCAGCGAGCAATCCCGAGAGATCCGGAGTAAATCGCAGCCTCCGAGATACTTGGCCAACCTCCTCCAGCTCAGGCCCGATCCAACGACACTAATGGGCTGAGGGGAGGAGGATCAACAGCGGAGAACCGCCTCACCGGAGTATAAAGCCCCTCGTCGTCAACAGAAAAAGAACCTTCTTTCCAGAGAGCCTTTTCCAGAGAATTGAGACCTCCAACCTTCCCTCCAACAAGCTAGCCCCTTCTCCCATACTCAGAGACATCTCCCCAATCCAGAAGCCAACTCTCCCCATAAACCAGAGCCGCCGAAGCATCGCCGAAAACGCCACTGCCACCCCCGAGGATCGTCGGGAGGACATCACACACATCAGGTAGCTTCTCTTCCCTTCTTCTTCGAGCCCTGTAGTTGCCTCTAGGGTCCTAGAGTCAGTCGAGGTGGAGCGGCACCTCCAGCCCACCGTCGCGTCGTCTCCAGTGGTGGGTTCACCACCACCGATGGATTGCAGGAAGGCCCCAGGGGCCCTTCCTCCCTCTCCTCCCCTCTTCATCTCCTTCCTCTCCTCCTCCTCTGGCCTCCCCCTTTCTCAGAGAAGCCTTCTGCCCTCTCCCCTAGGGGCCCACAGCCACCGTCGCTCGCTGTCAAGACCCTCATTGCCGCTCTAACACCTCCCGCTCCAAGCCAAGGCCTCCGGAGGACTCCCTGCCACGCGCCAAAGCCTCCCACGCCGCTCCACCGCCAACCCGATGCCCCAGTCACCGTCGCCGAGCCTCTCGCTGAAGCTCGTGGTGAGGGGACGTTCCAAACCTCCCCAGGCCTCGTTGTTGCTCCCCGGAGCTCCGCCATGCCGTCACGGTGGTCCCCTAAGCCTCCCGTGCCTTGCCGTTCCCTAGAGAGCCTCCAGGAGGTCGTCGGAGAGGGTCGCCGGTGGCAGAGTGCCGGCGACCTCTGGTGATCTTCGAATGGGCCTTTTATGGCCCATTCATGTTAGTTTTTTTATTTTTGCAAATAGGTCCTTGTTTCATTACAGTTCAGTCCTTTTTTATTACATTTGGGTCCAGACATTTTCATTTTAATCCCTAACGTTTTAAAATAGTTTTTTATTTCTTTATTTTGCCTGTAAATTTTGCATTTGACCCCTGAAGAGTTCATCTTTTAATTCTTAACAAATTGATGCATGTTGTTATCACATTTAAGTCTTGGAGCATAGTTTCTTTACATTTAAGCCCCCTGAATGTTTTCTAAATGAATTTTCACTGTGAATTTTGCATTTTAAACCTCAGGATTCTTCATAATTGCTCTAACCAACATAAAAGCCTTAATTTTGTCATAATTAGACCTTAGAATTTTGCAAAGAAGTCCCTGGATTCACATTAAAGTACTTTTGAACATGAAATTTACATTTTGACCCTTAAATTATTTCTAAATCCATCATTTAGGGTTTTTTTAATTTCTTTCCATCATATTTTGGGTTATTTTCCACTCTTATTGTGCATTTGATCACAGATTCTATTTTAAAACTATGTTTTCACTGAGATTTGATCCTTAGCTTTATATTTTGGTCGTATTTGCACTCATGTGTGAATTTTGCACTTTAGACCCTAACTTTTCAGGAAATTATCCAAGTCGATTTTTGCATCCTTGTGCCACATTGACATTGGACCCACCATTTGCATGTTAGGATAGATGTCATGAGCATATTTTTCATCCAGTTTCTCAGTTTTTTCTGTGAATTTTGCATTTTGGCCCCTATATTTGTCCCTTATTGCGCTTACATATTGATTTTCTCCTCCATGTTTCCTGCAAATAACATCTTCTAGACATTTGGCACACATTTTGACATAACTTAGGCCATGCATCACTCCCATGCAAGCACTGACTAGGGAAAATGACCAAATTGCCCCTATGCCCCAATTCATGAGCATGCATCTGATCGATCTTTGCATTTAGTCTTGCATAGCCCATGTCTAAGCTATTCTTTAGAGTTTTTACACATTTAGGCACTTATCCATGCATCTCATATCCGTTTTCCCTCACGTTTGCATCCCTATTTGGTGAGCCGGCATCCTATGCCTTTCCTTCATGGATTTCTTTTTTTCGCTTTGCCCTTAGGGTCTCTTATCCATTGTCCGCTTTGATTGGCTTTAATCCTACATTTCAGATTTTTGATTTTATTTGGATTTCATCAGCCAAGGGCGTACATTAACAAGCCTGAAGGCCGACATTTGTCCCTACCACGGATTATTTTTCCCCTTTTTGATTTTCACGACTTTTTCATGATTTCATGTGGATTTCTTCGCAGTTTTCTCACACTATCTTGCACATCCATCCAGTCTTGTCATGGCATACATATTAACATGATTCAGGTTTAGCAAACATTCATCTAGCCTTTAGCAAGCAATTGGACTAGAAAGATCGAGTTTCTCGGGCGTACGAGGGTGCCTAACACCTTCCTCGTGCGTAATAGGAATCCTTACCCATCCTCTGGTTAGTAGATATCTAGCCTTCACATTTGCACCTTAGGCATTCATCTTTTTTGTGGTTTTCCTCGTCTTTCCCTTAAAAGACTAGGTGGCGACTCCTTTTCTTTTCTTTTATCTTTCCTTGTGCCTTCGCCATCTTGGCATGGCTATGATCTCCTTCCCTTTGGTGCGACCCCGCCCCGGGACCTCCCTCGGGTCAGCATGGTCACACATATGCTTTATTCTTTTTATTCATACATTTTTGCCTCATATCATACTCATGTTTTTCCCCTTTCGCACTCATTACGCACGCATTGCTTCGAAAAGCACATGAAAAAGAAAAACATGCATCCATGCATAAGTGCATCAGCATCATATCCCGATGATGAAAATCGGAATAGCTAGCCTACTTGAGAAGGGGCTACACCTCTTCAGTTGATACTACCTAGAGCTTCTAGCAAGCGAGGGAGCTACCATCGAACTAGGATTAAGCAAAATGTCCAAACTCTCGTAAGGACTTGCACCTCCAGAGGGAGATAAAATGTTTGGTGTGAGCATGAGTGTGAGTCACAAGAAAAAAAGAAAACAACCTATCCATAAGGGCACAAAAGAAATAATGAGACAGAAGTCGAAGACAAAAGTCGGCCCTAATAAAGAGAGGCAAGTAGGCCAACTCTATCCTAGCACTTACATTGGGGAGGAGTCGAAGAAAACATCCGAAGAGCCCAAATGATCGTAGGGACTAGTCACCCCTTTTACATAATTACAGCAACCCCGTCTTAATCCAGATGCCTATTATCCTCAAGCAAGGGTTAGAGCGAGTCTATAAGCCTAAGAAGGAGAAAAGAAATGAGTCAAAAAGTAAGTTCAAATACCTAGGAGTTTGGCACGAAGCCTGATCTATCATTCTGCAAGCCACTCTCACAAAAACCATCCCTTACAGAGAGCCACCCACAACCTAGATGTCCGGGTAGTGTCTCGTGAATCAAGGTCTTCTCCTGTTCTCATAGCAAGCATCATTAGTTTTCCTAATCCTGAGGGTGATACAACATGACACTATCATTCCTGCATGCATTATCATTCATTCACTTTGCAAGGTCATGCTAGGTCTTAAGCCAAGGGCATGTCAGCTGCTCTTTCACTAAAGATCTAGCAGAGGATACTGTACACTAAGGGCATGTCAACTGCCCTTATGGTGACAACCTCCCCCGTCAACCAAGGGCATGTCGGCTGCCTATTGGTTGACCTTCTTTGGGATAGTATTGTCATCTAGGACATGCTGACTGCTCTGTTGCTCGAGCCCAAAAATGAAGACATCGGCAACCATATCCCTCCGAGATCAAAGCAGGGTCTCTAATAAACCCTACAGAGATGAATCGCAAAACACAACGATTCATGGCGGAGTATTGGGGGGTTGTAATCATTACTTCCGAACTTTGTCGTGTTTCTGCAGAATTGGCAAGATGCTTTCTATGTCTTGCATATAACTTCAAAGCAATCATTCCAATATTGTAAACATTATCTTCGAAGTGTGTTGTATTTCTCTTGGAGTTAAATGGTACAGTTGATTCCTTGAATACCCAATGTCGGCTCTGTCGCCAAACAACCCCATCCGTCAATGTTTGATGGCCATTACTCACTAATTTGACACTTGATCTGGTCTGGTTGGTAGCATGGATCTCTTCTCGAGGCTTGGCGCCTGAGTTAAGTCATTCAATGGCCCATAGTTTGATTTTCTATGTTCTGATGGTCGTTGAATGGTTTCCATAGCCTTGGGCTCTAATTGTGATAAAAGGAAAGAGTAGCCCAAGGCTATGGAAACCATTCAACGACCGTCAGAACATGGCAAATCAAACCTATTTTCAAAACATTTATGCTACACTTTTCTGTCTGCATTAGACTTCTTAAAATATGATTGTATGGAACAAGGCGATTTGTCTAATTGAAAGTAAATATTTTAATAATATTTCGCAGGACTTCTTCTTCTCGGTCTGGTGTGGCCTAAGTCAAGAGAAGCCGAAGCTCCCCTATTGATCATGGGTTTTCCCACGATGGTTGTACCGATACATTGCTCAGATGTTCTCCGGTCATGGATTGGAAAATTGATGGATAGTGATGACGATAAGCTGTAAACTTGGGGTATCCCCACAAAGTTCTTGAATATTGTGAGAGTGGAGGTCTCCTGATACTTTTTGTGTGCAGCTGCCCTGTTCTGGAAGCCCACTACCATGTATTTCACTTCAAAAGAATTGAATTGACTCCCACTTTGGAGGAAGTCCATCAGGTGTGCTATTTGCATAAGCTTTTGGGGCCTACTGTGTTTATGCGACGCGACGGATATTCTTCAGTCATGAGTGAACTGACCAGCCTGTCAATTGGTGATTGTGGTCGTCAGCTTATTTGTAATGATGGACCAACCCCAATGTTACAATTGACATATTTTGACAAGGTGGTTGAGACGCGTACCTCCTTGGGCGATGAGCTATGGCTGAAGGGTTTTGTGGTCCGCTTCTTAGGTGAGTAAGTTTTCAGCCACGATTGAATAGTTGTGAATATTGAGGTTGAGAAGATTGCTTTGGCAATGCTAAATCGTCAGATGGACTTGGCTCCAGTTATTCTGGCAGTGATTTACCAAACCTTAGATTGGTCATTACGAGGTTGCCAGCACTTTTATAGTTGCGGAGCTTTTGTACAGGTGTGGTTAGCGGCTCATCTAGGTGTGGAGATCTTAGACCCTCAACATTCGGCCTTTGAATCCTACTACCAAAGTGGTCATGCTCGCACACTCACCTCAGTTCATAAAGAGTATGAGCGATTGGAGAGTTTGACAGAAGATAAGGTTATTTGGTGCATTATTCCTTCATCCACTCATACCTTCGAGGCTTTCTTCAATACTGCCGACATGCAGCTTATCATCCTACCGGAGCTGACTAGTGGTGTTGAGTATCATCCAATTTGGGTGATGCGGCAGTTCGGATACCAACAGGTTTCCTTCGTTCAAGGGCTAATGCCAGCTCAATTCCAAGAGTATCCTTTGAGTACTTATGCCATGACTTAGGAGCTATCACACCTGTTTAATGGCTCCATCTGATTGGATAGTCTCACAGTCATAAAAGGGAAGGGTTGTTCAGTTAATTATGAAGCGAAATTGAAGAAACCTGGTTGATCTGTGGAGCAGCTCCGAGCCATACCCTGTTTCCCAAAGCTAGAGGCTCTAAGAGATTCAGGGATAGTGCAGATTCTTGATATTCGTGTTATGCTATTGACTGAAATAATATATCACTACATTGTATTCGATTGCTATAGTAGGTTCATTGAAACAATTTTGTCTGTTTGATTGGATGCTTATGGTTGATTTGAAGCTAGAATTGCCATTGCTACAACATGTGCTTGACTGGTTCAAACTATTGCCTTCTTATACCTGTCGACTTGGCACTAGGGTATGCCTGGGAAATAGTTGAGAATATTGTTTTGATTTGGCGCCTAGGCCTGGACAAACAAAGCCGTGATAGTCTTCTGTACCAAGTAGGAGGGATCCCAGTATCTCTCCCAGATTCGATCCGGACGGACGAATCTCGTTGCCACTTCTTGCCTTCGAATTTCGATCATGACAGACAAAATCGAGGCTACCTTTTTCATCTTTTTCTAAACTACCGAACAAAGTCTAGATGGTCTCATCCCAGATTCGATTCGGACGAACGAATCTCAGTGCCACTTCTTGCCTTTGAATTCCGTTCCTAACAAACAAAATCAAGGCTACCTTTTTCATCTTCTTCTAGACTACCGGACGGAGTCTAGATGGTCCCATCCCAGATTCGATTCGAACAGACGAATCTCGATGCCACTTCTTGCCTTTGAATTCTGATCCTGACAGACGGAATTGAGGCTACCTTTCCATCTTCTTCTAGACTACCAGACGTAGTCTAAATGGTCTCATCCCAAATTCAATTCGGACTGACGAATCTCGATGCCACCTCTTGCCTTTGAATTCTGATTCTGACAAACGGAATCGTGGCTACCTTTCCATCTTCTTCTATTCTACCAGACAAAGTCTAGATGGTCTCATCCTAGATTCGATCCGAACGGACGAATCTCGGTGCCACCTATTGCCTTTGAATTCCGATCCTGACAAACGGAATCGAGGCTACCTTTCCATCTTCTTCTAGACTACCAGACGAAGTCTAGATGGTTCCATCCTAGATTCGATTCGGACAAACAAATCTCAGTGCCACCTTTTTCCTTTGAATTCTGGTACTGACAGACGGAATCGATGCTACCTTTCCATCTTCTTCTAGACTACCGGACGGAGTCTAGATGGTCCCATCCTAGATTCGATTCAGACAGAAAAATCTCGGTGTCACCTTTTGCCTTTGAATTCTGATCCTGACAAACGGAATCGATGCTACCTTTCCAGCTTCTTCTAGACTACCAGACAAAGTCTAGATGGTTTCATCCCATATTCGATCCAGACGAACGAATCTCAGTGTCACCCTTTTGTCCTTGAATTTCGATCCTGATAGATGAATTCAAGGCTACCCGTTTTCATCTTCTTCTAAACTACCGGACGGAGTTTAGATGGTCCCATCCCAGATTCGATCTGAACAGACGAATCTCGGTGCCACCCTTTTGTCTTTGAATTCCGATCCTGACAGACGGATTCAAGGCTCCCCTTTTTCATTTTCTTCTAGAGTACCAGACGGAGTCTAGATGGTCCCATCCCAGATTCGATCCGGACGGACGAATCTCGGTGCCACCCTCTTGCCTTAGAGTTGTAATCCTGACAGACGGAACCAAGGCTACTTCTCCGTCTTCTTCTAAACTACCGGACGAAGTCTAAATTGGTCCCATCTCAGATTTGCTCCCAATGAACAAATCTTGGTGTCACCTCTTTGCTGATTCCTCACCTACACTGTCATCCCCATCATCCGAGCTGATACCCTAAACTATCCGATTGACAACCATCATATTGTCAAGAGCGAGCTGCTACCCCAAACTATCTGATTGACAACCGTCACATTGTTAGGAGCGGGCTGATACCCCAAACTATCCAGTTGACGACTGTCATATTATCAAGAGCGGGCTGATACTTCAAACTATCCGGTTGACGACCATCACATTGTCAGGAGCGGGTTGGTACCCCAAACTATCCGATTGACGACTGTCATATTGTTAGGAGCGGGCTGATACCCCAAACTATTCGGTTGATAACCATCATATTATCAAGAGCGGGCTGATACCCCAAACTATCCAGTTGACGACCGTCATATTGTAAGGAGCGGACTGATACCCCAAATTATCTAGCTGACGACCGTCACATTGTCAGGAGCAGGCTGATAACCCTAACTATCCGGCAACGAGTCTGTCAACTCATCAGCAGGCTGATACCCCCCAACCTATCTAGTTGACATCTGTTATCAGTCTATCCTCGGTCGGTAAGTCTGATGTCTTTCCTTGCATCCTTTCGGCCCGAAGGGTCTGTCATTCGCTAAGTCCCCTTGTTGTGCGACAAGCCCAGTAGTCTTGTCCAGGCACCCCTTGGCATGAGTCGGGAAATCCTCGTGTTCCCCTTCGTGGGCTGATGGGCTACCCACTCGTCGTCATCATCGTCCTCATGCATCACCCGGCATTAAGGTCAACCCTTGCATCAACATCATGCATGGGCCACGGGTCATGACTTTTCTGTGCATCCACCGAATAAATGATTCATGGCCTCACAGTAAGTACCACTCTCCCGTAGACTCAGGCGGAGTGTCTTGTCAACCCTGAGCATCGGTCTCAATTCTCTCGACCTCGCTCAGGGAGGGGCATTTGTAGACACCCCGATTTTGCAATCACTTAACAATAGGTTCCTCTAAAAAGATGCTCTAGTTGCGACCACCTTTACCTAAAGCCTAACTCCACCAAAGCCCTAAACGCATAAACCACTCAAGCCCACACAAGCCCATTCAAGCCCACATAATCCCATTCTTACCTAATCAAAATTTAAAACCAAACAAAACTCATTTAAAACATTTAAAATCCAAATTAATCAAATAAAAACCCCAATTAAAACCAAAATTAAATAAAACCCACTTAAATCCATTTAAAATCCAAATTAATTAAGTTAAAACCCTAGTCAAGCAACATTCAATAAAATCCATTAAAATTGAATCTAATTAAAGAGAAACCCTAATTCATACAAAAAACAAGCAAAAAACAATTAAATCTAAATCTAAATTAAATCCCAAGTAAAACCAATTAAATCAAAATTTAAATTAAATCTCTAATTAAATCAAGTAAAAATTAATTAAATCTAAATTTAAAAGTAATCAAATCAAAAACCAAATCCAAAATCCTAATTAAAATCCAAAACCTTAATTCAAATCACTTAATTAAATTATGAAACCCAAAACCTAAATCACCAAAACTCAATTTAAAATCTAAAAAAAAAACCTAAGATAAACAAAACCCTAATTAAAACCCTAATCCAAAAGCCCTAATTAAATCACTAAAGCAAATTTGAAACAAGAAAACCCTAAATTCTAATTAAAACCATAAAAACCCTAAAATAATAAAATCCAAAAATCACTTAATCAAATTTAAAATTAAAACCCAAAAATCTAAATTAAAATCACAAAATCAAAACCCTAATTTAAATCACAAGAACTTAAGACTTAAAATCAGATTTAAACCACAAGTCATTAATCCTAAATCACCAAAATAAAAATTAAAATCATAGAACCCTAAAATCACCTAAATCTAAAACTCTAAAACCTAAAACAAAAAAACCCAAAACAAAAGCCCATTTGTCAGGCCCAAACCAGCCCACAACACCCATTACATTCATCAACCAGAAAACTTAGGAAATGGATAAATAAAGCTACAGTTCCCCTTCTTCTTCCCCACATCCACTCTCCCCATCTCTCCTTCCCTACGTAACAGAGCCCACTAGCTGGCCAACTGCAAGCCACGATCCCCACGAATCCACTCATGACAACCAATCTTCCCCCATTACAATCCTCCTTTCCAACACTCTCCGGAGCCCTCCTCTTCGAGCACTTGAACCCAAGAGAGAGCCAAAAATCCACGACATCTAGAGCTCCCTTTCCAGCCTTTTTGTTCACCTTCAGAACCCCCAACCATCGTCACTGGAGCTGCGCCTAAACGAGCGCCGTTGAGCATCGCTGGGAGAAACATGCCACCTCAGGTAATTTCTTTCTCTATTTTTAGCTTTCAGGCATGTGCCTTAGGTCCTGAGGACTCTCCTAGCCTTTTAATCACAATTTGCCGGAGTGCGCCGCCACTATCTGTCGTCGCCTCCGGTGGTGGGTTCACCACCATCGATGAGGCCCTTGGTCTCCTAGGTCTAGGGGCGGCCCCATGGGCCTCTCCTCCTCACTAGGCTCCCTTTGCTCAGGAGGAGTCTCCTTGGCCTCCAACGACTGGAGACCTCTCGCTGCCGTTTCGCACCGTCAATCACTGCCGTGAACCCTTTGTGCACCCTGGACGCTCCCGCCACTCGTGACCACAACAGGAAGCTTCGTTGCCTTGCCACAAGCACCCCACATAGACCCATCGTCGCCTCAGCCTCCAGAGCTCCGTCTCCACCACTGCAACTTCCGTTATTGACGCTCTTGATGGGGGAAACACCTCAGGCCACACCAATACTCGTCGACACCATTGGAAGCCTCGTCGTGCTGCCCTAGAGCTTCTCCAATCTTTACCGCGTTGAGCTACCGCATCCAAGAGTGCAGTAGTTGAAGGCCCGCTGCCGGGGAAGAACATCGACTAAGGGGATTGACGGTACATTCCAACCGTCAAGGGCTCGATCGACGCTGTTGGATCTTCCCTTCATCTTCTCCTCAAGCTTCTCAACCCGTTAGATCGCCAATCAGTCGCCGAGAGGGCTCAGATGAGCCTTCCAAGCCATCGTCGCCGGTGATCTTCGAGTCGTCGGCAGTGACTATCAAATTGTTAGGTTTTTATTTAATAGCCCCTTAATTTTTTAAAATGTTACAATTAGAGCCTAGGATTTTATGTTTTAGCCCTTGTACTTTAAATTAAAATTGCATTTCTTTTGTTTCATTGTAAATATTGCATGTTTTATCCTATTTATTTTTAATTTCATTTTAGTCCTATAAATGTTGGTTTTTTCACATTTGAACCCCTATAGTCACGTTTTCTTTGCAATTAAGTCCTAGAGTTTTGCACGGAGACCCTAGAACTTTTAAAAATGAGTTTTCTTTGTAAAATTTGCATTGTAAACCCTAAAAGACTTCATAATCACACTGATCATCATAATAGTTTAACTTTTATCACATTTAGGCCTTGAAATTTTGCATGTAAATCCCTGAATTCATAGCATATAGTCATGAGTAGAGGAAATTTGCATCTAGGCCCTTAGACTAATTTCAAATTCATTATTTAGAGTTTTAATTGTTTTCACACTCATTTTTGACATTTTCCACTTATTGCATTTATAATTTTGCACTTAATCATAGATTTCATTTAGATATCATGTTGGCATTGTAAAGTGATCTTTAATTCCACATTTCAGTCACATTTGCATTTTATGTGTGAATTTTGCACATTAGATCTTGAACACTCAAGAAATTATTAAGGTACAATTCTCACACATCTCGATGCCACATTTTCATTTAATCCATCATCTGCACACTAGAATAGAAGTCATTCAATACATTTTAATCCAGGTTGTCCTCTTTTTTGTGATTTTTGCATTTTGGTCATTGTACTTGTCCTTTACTATGTTCACATCATTTTCTTATTTTTAAGACCTTGTCCTTTTCATGTTTTCTTGCAAATAACATTTTCTTGACATTTTGACATATCTTAGACCATGCATCATCCCCATACATGCATTTATCACATCTGGCTATTGAAATGACCAAATTGCCCTGTGCCACCAATTCCTGCACATGCATGTTAGTTCTTGCATTAAGTCATGCATAACCTTTGCCTAAGTCATTTCTCAGCACCTTTTACACATTTAGGTACATATTCATGCATTTTGCATAGTTTTCATTACATTTGCGTATCAGTCCACCCTTTTTAAGTAAGCTTACATCCTATGTGTTTCTTTCGTGGATTTTCCTCATCCCGTTTTTGGATTCCTTCACTTGATTTTCGATCTAACTCCCTTTATTCCATATTTTCGGATTTCTCAATTTGATTTGGATTTCCTTGCCCGAGAGCATACATTAACTGACCAAAAGGCCCACATTGGCCCACTTGTGGATTATTTCTCCTTTTTAATTTTCATGATTTTTCTATAATTCCGATAACTTAGGTTGGCCCCACTTTTGACCCTTTTGATATCAATATGGTTTTCCCGAGCATTCTTTCCAAAAACATCGTCATTTTATGTGATTCTCTTCGTATGTCGCTGTTTGCCTGTTTTATGCGGATTTCTTTGCAATTTTTCCGTTCGGGTTTCCGTGATGTTTTCTACGATTCTAATGATTTGGGCCTATCACATTTTTTATTTTCTTGAGGTTGGTGTGATTTTTTGAGCCATTCTTTCCAAAAATACCGTCATTTTATGTGATTTTCTTCACATGTCACAGTTTACCTGTTTTACGTGGACTTCTTTGCAATTTTTCCATCTTGATTTACATGATGTTTTCTATAATTCTAATGACTTTAGTCAGTCACATTTTTTATTCTCTTGATGTCTATATGATTTTCCAAGCCATTCTTGCCAAAAAACTCGTCATTTCATATGATTTTCTTTGTTGTGTTGTGTTTCATGATTTCGTTATTTCATGTGGATTTCTTCGTAGTTTTTGCATACCATCTTCCACATCCATCTAGTCTTGACTTGGCAATCATATTAGCATGATTAGAGCACAATCTAGGCTTACCAAGTATTCATTTAGCCTCTAACAAGCGAATTGGACTAAAAAGACCAAGTTTCTCGAGCGTACGAGGGTGCCTAACACTTTCCCCATACGTAATAGGAATCCTTATCCATTCTCTGGTTTGTAGGCATCTGGCCTTTTAATTTACATCTCATGCATTCATCTTTTGTGATATATTTGTGGTTTTCCTCGTCTTTCCCTTAAAGACTAGGTGGTGACTCTTTTTCTTTTCGTTATATCATATTTTGCGCTTTCGCCATCCTGGCATGGCTGTGACTTCCTCCCTCTGGTGCAACTCTGCACCGGACCCCCGAGCAGGCATGGTCACACTTAGGATTTCTAAATTGCCTTCCCTCAAATTCTTAACCTAGGAGGTCTATTTATAGAGTTTGGAAGCACCAAATCTCATCAATGACGAATGGTAGATCGAGGGCCAAGATCAAACTTGTTTAAAAAGGCAAAAAAAATCTCTTTTTAGATCTCGTCGCCAATACAACTAAAGATAGAATCATTGCATTGTCATCCATAAAGGCGACGAGGCTGCAAGCCTGCAAACTCCAATTTGCCACACATGGTGAATCAACGCTTAGATGGCAAGGATATCTGCCAAGTCAACTAGTCACCATGTGTATTGGTGTCTAGGAACTAAAAGGGAAAAAAATTTGAAACGTAAATCCCAAAATATCCTCTTGTGAATCTATTAACCAATAATGGCCAAATCAATGATTTAAAATCATTTTCATAATAGAATGATTTTAAATAAATTCTAAATTTAATTCAAACTTTGAAAGTTAAGTAAATCAAATATGAAGATTAAAAATTTCTATAATTATGAGAAAAATTAGTTAAAATCAATGATATATCAGATTAAACATAAATTGGTAATCATCTAGATATTTTGGATTTATCTTTATTTTTTAGCATTATCTTGATTTAAATATAGTTATAACATTAAAAATGTGATAACTTATCATAAAAATCTCATTTTTGGTAAAAATAAATATTAGTAATCTTAATTATGATGTCATTCAAATTCCAATATTTTTCTGGAATTATTTTATATTTATAAATATGTATATGATATGCATATGTATTTAAATGTTAGAAAATCATAGAAATCATAATAATTATGGGGAAAATTATAATAATATTTATAAACGTCCCATATGTCATATTAGGGCCTGAGATGACAAATTATATGAAGAGAGATAACTAGGATGCTTGTCGCCTTTGCATTTGGCACCATGACAACTCGTCGCCTACCAAAGTTGCAACAAGGCTTGTCACCAGTCAACAACACAATATTCTGATTTTTTGCATTTTACTCCCTATCTTTTACTCTAATCCACAAAGATCTATTAAATGTCTAGAAATACTTCAAAAATTCTACAAAATCATAAAGACATCTTCTTTAGGATCAAAAAACTCAAATCTGCCACTAATTTGAGTAAGAGAGTGTCAGCTTTGTCACAGCTGATGACTCGCACCGAAAACATCTAAGGAATTTGAACCTACCATTAGTTCAAGTGTGTTAGCTCTATTACAACTAACAACCTTGAATCAAGTAAAGTCGAAAATGTTTTTAAAGAGGTGAAGGAAAATCTGGAAATTATGTGATAAATCCTTAATGATGAGATCTGAGGCACCTCAAATGTTCCTATCCTTACTAACTCTGGGAAATGTGAAAATGGACTATCTACACAATCGTCATACAGATCTCCACCACCTATCTACATCACCTTTCGATAGGTAGGTAGCTAACTACACTCAATGCTCATCTAGGCAAGTCATGCTCTCCAACATCTTTATTATTCTCTACAACCATGCCTCACTCTCTTAGGGCCCACCTTTGCCTCTAAACGTTGGCACATGCAGCTTGCTCAACTGATGAAGCCATGGATCTCCTGACGACTCATTGGAACCTCCTTTGTTGAACGCATGAGAGATCCCATACACCAAGCTCTGTAGTTCAGCCTGCATACTTTACTACTTGTTCTTCTCTTGAGAACTAGGCTCCTCGGCAAGGGCCTTGTCTTTACTGCCACGATGAGGCATTCTGCAAAAGAAAACAAAACACCTGCACTAAAATCAAAAAGACAAACAATCAAAAATCATGGTAAAACTAACAGGTGCAAACACAATCATGACATGTAATTTTTATCGACCACCAAAACCAGACACCTTCGGCTAGTGTATCTAGTGAACTTGGACTTTGATACCAAATTCCTAATAACTTGTGTTGTTACCACCAAGATCTAATAGCCCAATTAAAATCAAACATAATTAAATGTCTAATTTACACAGTAATTAAATGTTAATTGAAAGCATCTAAACTATCAAGAACCTTTAGTGAACGGCTAGGTGACCCTGACTATGTGTACTAGTGTTATATTGCTAATCACCTGCACTTACAACTAAAAAATACACGTGAGTGATCAAAAAATCACTCAACACACATCCCACGAAAACCACAGGAAATCGAACTAAAACTAGTGATATAAATCTCATCAGGCTTTAATATAATTTCCAACACTATTTTTATTCTTTAAAAAGGCACCAAAAACACCAAAAAAAGCACCAACATCTTAAAAATGGGCCCCACTAGCCAAAACCTACAAAAAACTATACAGGTACACTAAAAACTACACCATAAGTTGTGTTGCTCGGTGCCTAACAACCAACTTTGGCCATAAGCAACCACTGAGATGTACTACACTGCCACGAATACACTACTCTGTAAGGAACAAGTGCTTCATAGGTTTCTTCCACATGAAGGAACCTCCAAAGCTAACCACACATCAAGAAGGCCTGCTCATCCTACACTTAGGCGAGTTGTCCTCTTGCAAGACAACCAAAAATGGGACACGTGCATTGCCCACATTGGCTAAATACTTGCAGGATACGTCCTCTCAACATCTACACCACGATACTCGGAGCAACAGGAGTATCATACCTCTAGGTTTGGATAGTATTCTGGGTCTTAGCATCTGGAGTGACCAGAGTATCACACCTTTAAATCTGGACGACACCTCGATCCGTGGATCTTAGCCTCTGCCTCGTGTAAGATAATCTAGGAGTTTCATACTTTCAAAATTTGAAAAACACTTGCCTACATCCTCTTAGTCTTGGGCCTCAACTTAAGTAACATACTCAATCATCTAAGGATTTCGTCACATTCCCTGGTCCAAACAACACACTCCTCTAGTGTCTTGGCCTATCATACCAAAAACCACAAAAATCCCATTCCAAATGTTACCACATTTTCCTTAAAATCATTTTCAAAACATTTATATAACACCAAAATATTCATAACATGAAAACACTATTTAACACGGTAAAGTATGCAAAATCACCCAACAAAGTCACTGCACTGCCAGGCAACATTGCGCTTGAGTTGCGCTTGGGAGTTGCGCCTCAAGCAAAAATCCCAGTTGCAGACATAGATTCCCTTGAACCCATTGACCTAAAATCCAATCTTCTCATACACTCAACCAAACTTAGCAAATCATGTACAAAAATGAAGGAAATCTTGCAAACTTTCATTTGAAACCAAAAACACAAGATTTCATGGAGTAAAACTCGAGAAATCCATTGAAGAAGGTTTGGATTAATAATATCAACCAAAATTAAATAACAGAGATTAAAATCCAATTTGCAAACAAAAATCATGAAACCAGCTCCATCATGCTCAAAACATCACAAGGAACACAACCATATCATTTTTAAGTAAAATGAGGAAGAAATGTAAGGTGTGCACCTTAAAGATAATGTATAGTAATAGTCTTCTCTAGCATTGACCACCTCCAAACTCCAACGTACAACAACGATCCATCTCCTCACGTACTTCCACTGAGCTCGCCGCACCACCTCGAAGAAGATCAAAGTCCACCCAAGCACAGAGCACCCAACAACCACCTCTCTGCCTCTCTCACTCACTAACAGGTAGGAGGAAGGAGGAAGGAGGAAGGAGGAAGGAGGAAGAGGATGGGTGAGACAGGGAGGAAGGAGGAAAGGGAAAGGGAGGGAGAGGATGGCTGACGGAAGAAGAAATAAGAAGCTTCAAGAGGAAGGTTAGAATTGACGGGGAAAGATGTGGAGTCTCCGGCACGACTCCCCCATCCTTATATAGCCACCAACGCCAAGTGGGTGGCATACATGTGGGGAGAACTGCAATTCCAACTGCCCAACCACCATTCTACACCAACTCCCCAAGCACGAGCCAACCAGTCAACCATGAGGTGACCAACTCTTCCACACTAAGTCATCCACTCTATACACGATCATAGTGTGCCAACAAACACCAACCAAAACACCACATAAGGCCACAACCACTGAAATAACTACAACTGAATTAACTCGAATAAATCAGTTGCACCACCATATTGCTCCAGAATAGTGCGTCAAAGAGGTGTGCTAAGAAATTGCATTAGGAACTTGTGCTTCTAGTTAATTTAGTAGCCAAAACAAGAATTAAAGCCCTAAAACATCAAACACTAGGCCAACAGAACGAGGTTTCACGCCAGTAACACCCGTCTATAGTTAAAATTCATTAATTTTGAATAATTACAAGTGTGAATGAATTTTTGGGTGTTACAACTAATTTAGGAAAAGCGGAATTTTTTGTTTTTATTAGTTAAACATAATTGGATCCAATTTTGGTACAGGTGCCTATAGAAAAAAATTCCTGTCGACAATCAACATTAATTGTTGGATACATTCAATGGCTAAGGAAGTCGGGTGGGGAGGAGGGGTGACGTCGACATAAGTGAGGAGGAGGTAGAGGGGGAGGGGCAGGGAGGAAGCGAAAGAGGAGTGACGACGACGACAATGGAGGAGGTAAGGTAGTGCGGTACATGATGGAGGTCATTGATATATGGAGAAGCCCAAGGGAGGAGAGGAGGAGGAGGAGCAACAGCATGGTTGGAGGAGGAGGGTTGCAGAGGAGGAGGAACGAAGGAATGTGGTCGGAGGCGGAGTGGAGGAGGACAGGAGGAGGAGGATGAGAGGTAGATGAGGGGTGGGAGTAGGGTGAATAGTGAAGGAGGAGGATGGAAGGGAAGGCGACCAGGGTAAGAGTTGCTTGGGAGTGGAGGAGAAGGATGAGAGGGGTGTGGTTGGAGGCAAAAAGGATATGAGTGGGAGCAGAGGAGGAGGATAGAGGAGGGGTGTTGTTGGAAGCAAAAAGGATATCAATGGGAGTGGAGGAGGACGAGAAAGGTGTAGTCGATGGCAGAAAGCGATGTTTCCTATATGATGAGTTGGGTGTTTTTAGAATTTAAGTATTTTTACTTCCTTATAATCTTTATCATAGATTAAAATCCAATGATTCAAAATCAATGTAATTTATGTGTCTATAACAAACGAGGTTATATTGTAGACACTAATACACACAATTTTCTAAACTTAATTTAGACAATTACACCAAACACAAAAGCTCCTTTATCAGTGTTTAACAAAGAAGATTCACGTAATCCTTGAGAAGCTGCAAATAGTTTAATCATGTGAAAAGTAAGTTTCTTTGTCAATGTTGTGTTTTACAAAAACATTACCAAATGGACTCGAATCACCTGACCAATATCTACCACAGCAAAAGGGTAGAAAAAAAATCGAACTCGCGACGTCACCCAATCTAATAAAATTTTCTTTTTCTCTCCGCCAACAAAAAAAAAAATTAAAAATGCTTTCGCCGAAACCCGATCACCCCCCTGGCTGTACTCTCTCCCCCTCTTCTCGTTGCACTTTTGGTGCCCTAGTTTTGGCTTTTAGAGCTTGAACTTCTTCCACCAACCCTTCCGGACTTCTTCTCCCTTTGCGGCTCCTGACGGTAGCTTCGGTTGTGAACCACAGGATTGGGGTCTTTGGTTGTTTTACACCATGGCCGCTCAAGAAGGCAGCAATGTGAGGTTTTTCTATTTTTTTATTTAAAATCTTCATCTTTTCTTGTGTTCATGTTAGATGTTTTTGATGATGATGTTGATAAGAAGTTCTGGGTTTTTTTGAATGTGTGGATAATATTGCAATAGGTTGTTGGTGTCGACAATACCTTTAGAAGGAAGTTCGATAGGGAGGAATACTTGGAGAGGGCGCGCGAACGCGAAAAGCAGGTTATTTCTGAACTCAGATTAGTAACTTGTCAATTTTCGTCCAAGGCACTTCTTCCTGTGACCTCTGTCTCACCGTTGGTTTGGTTTCGTTTGTGGTTAGGAAGAGGAAGGGCGATCTTCATCGAAAGGTGGGTCGGTCGTCTTCCGCGCTCATTTTCATTTTTCTATTTTTTTTCTCTTTTTATTTGAATTGAAGATAGATTTTCATGATTTTGGAAGTGATCCAAGTTGATGTTTGGCTAGTTTGTTCTTTCACAATCTGATTTATATGGTAATCATTTTCATCGTTGTCAACAGCAAAGGCGCCTCCTGTTCAAAGGAAACCCTTGAAGCACCGCGATTATGAAGTGGACCTTGATTCGAGATTGGGGAAAACTCAGGTCAGTTGAAATGCCCTTTGGAATATTCCTGTCATGGGCTTTTAGTTATGCAATGTTATTTAATTCTTGGAGCTATTAGTTTACTCATTTGATGTTTTGCTGCCTGTGTTCTCTCTCTCTCTGAAATGCGCTTTTAAGGTGGTTAGCTTCAAGCCTTTTTTTATAATGGATGTATTTCGACAACCACTTCCATTTATCGGTGGTTGGACTTGTTTCAAGAAAGTCATTTGCTGCTCTGGTTGTATATATTCTTAGGGTCCGTTTGGATACTCCAGAAAACTATGGTATTGGTCAAAATATATAGTTTTAGAAAATATAATTTTTTACTTTAATTTGAACTGTTTGGATGATAACAAAAGATTCATTTTGAAACTGTAGTTTTAAGCTTAAAACAAGGTTTTGGAAGAAGAGTTCTAATCTCTTTTTTTTTTTCCCGAAACCACATTTTTCGGGGCAGCTGCTTCCTTCTCACGTTCGTCTTCTTCTTTCTCTCGTTCCTCTCTTCCTCTTCACACGGCTGCCATTGTCACTGCTACTGGTTCATCTTCACCGATCATCGTTGCCGTCATCACCATTGTTGCCATCACCTCTACTATGGATTGTATCTCTCTCTCTGTATAATAGTTCACCAGCACCACTAGACACTCCTTCACCCTCTCACCTTGAAAACCTGCAATATCTCCCACGTTCCCACCCTCATCACCAGCGATCTCACCTCTCTTCTTCTCTTCCTCCTTTGTTCTTCCTCAACTACATTCTCTCTCTCTCTCTGCTGGAAAACACATACATGACATATTTCCTGCAGCATCTATTGGAAATATGCCCATTTGGGTGCTATTGAAATCTATATATAGGACACGATCTGTATATTTGAGGTTGGCGCCATCCATATTTGTTGTTTCTATTTGCGTGTTTGTGCTTTAGGAATACTTGATTTAGATCTTAATCTGTTTCAGGAATGCTTGATTTGGATTTTAATCTATATACAGGGCTAGATTTGTTTGTGTTTCAGGAATACTTGTTTCCTTCATTGATTTGGATCTTAATCTGTTTTTCTTTTAGAGATCTGTCTTGATGGGTATTGTCTGTTCTAATATGCTTCATGTCAATGGATGTGAAATGTCTACAGTTTTTTTCTCATAATGGGTTTTTGGTGTTGAATCTAAAATATTTAGGTTTCTCACAATAATCTGTTCTTCCTTACACCACCTTAAACCCTTTTCACACCACCTGTGTTGCTCCCTTCTGTGGTGAGCTTCTTCTGATGTCCCTCTCTCTCTCTCTCTCCTTCGCACTCCAAACACTGCAAGAAACCCACCACCATGGAAACAACACTGCAAGATAGAGGATATGAAGATGAGATGAGTTTAGTGGAGGTGATGATGTATTCTGGATATGGAGATGTGAGGATGAAGATGATGATCTGATGGGATAAGGAAGATGAGTTGAGCCCCCTTGGATCACTGGCCTTCAATAGTTAGGAGGATCATTCTGCATCAACCCTTTTCAGTTCTTGGGTTTGTTCATCCAGAGACAAGCAGTAGGCCCTTGGGAAGAACCAAGTCTAGTGCTAAGTTGTTAAAGATAAGATTTTGATGCTGGTTGGTTGAGTTTGCTCTCTCTGTTTTAATTTCAGAGCATGGTTTTTTTCCTCACTGATAATATTTTTTTCCCTCACTGAAATTATGTAGTAGGAATGGAAATATGAGATTTTTATGATGTTGAGTGATTCTTTCCCATTTTTGGATCATCACCATTTAGCTATATCTTGGATTGAGTAGGACAGATGAGATTTTGGTGCTTCCGAAGTAAATGGGTTTTCTTCATATTCATTTATAAAGTTGCTATTTTGGTCTTCAGATTTATGTGGATTTATAAAGTAGGACAGATGAGATTTATGTGGGTTTTCTTCAGATTTATGATGTTAGAGTGATTCTATTTTGGTTTGCTATGTGCAATGGATGTCTCCAAGTGCTATGTGCAGTGGATGTATCCACTAATTATAAAGGAAATCTTCTTGTGGTCATAAAGAAAGTCCCCTCAAGTGAATCTCTAGTATTCAATTTTTGGATATGTTTTTATTGTCAATTTTTCTCTCTTAATTTAATACACCCACTTCCTGTATCTATTGTTATGGAAAATTTATATGTTTCATCTGGGACTTCATAAAACCAAACAACGTTTTAGTAATTTCTGCATAAGAGCTTGTGATGTCCATTTATAAAGTTGCAAAATAAAACTATAGTTTATGTGACAGGCAAGGAAAGAAGAACATGGGATTTTTCTGGTTGTAACTTGTAAACTATAACAAGCTAACAAGAACATGGGATTATTGCAGTATTGCTTTCTCCAAAAACTCATAATTCCTTGTTTGCAATGTTATATTTTGTTAGAAACCACATTTTCTATCCAAACAACAATAAAAAACTACATTCTTTTTGAACAACTTTGTTTTTAACCAAACACTTTTTCAAACTAGAGTTTTCAAAGTTTTTCCATGTGCAAGTAAAAAAGAAGGTATTTTCAAGACCATAGTTAGTTCATCCAAACAGGGCCTTAATATTTTGTGGCAGTCTTCATTTATCATTAGTCATATTTCAAACTTCAAGCCTACTTTTATTCTTTTGACAAGAATTTGGAACGTGTTCTCTCACTCTGTTGCAGCACTGAACTTTCAAAAGTACTCTTCTATGTGAAATAATGTTTTCTCATATCTTTTCCTCGTCTTAGAACTTTCACTTCAACTCTCACTTGTAAGATTGCAATTGCTATTTTGGAGGATGGAGACAAATTGTATTTGCATTTCTGGAGAGTGAGCATAAAGTGCAGTATAAACCTTTCATGTAATTTCTTTCTAGGATGCTCAATTACTTTAGATATTTGGCTTTTTTTGAAAAAGCACATTCTATATCACATTTGTTTTCCATGCTTCTGCAATCAGATACTTTCATTGGATTTTTATCACATTTGTAATTTCCTTTTTCATAACTTTGCTAAATTATAGTCTTTCTATTCTGCAGGTTGTTACTCCAATTGCACCTTTAAGCCAGCAGGTATACCTTTTTGGAACATTGAACTTATATCTTTGTTTTTCCTGATGCATTCATGATTGAACTTTGTAATTCTAATATATTTTTTGCATCTATCAATTTCTCATTACACATGGTTTTTCCTTTTGCCTTTTGCGTTTTCTGTTTTATTCACACTTATTCCTTTGATAATTGTTTGTGTCGCTAGTTTTTTTCTGGGCGTTCTAATGAAAACCTCCTTTCTGGCTGCTAAAAGTAGATTTCTCATTTGCATCATGAGGTTCTTTGCCCTCCAAGGTGTTTTTTTCTTCTTGGTTTATACCTTCTATTTATAATTTATGGTAAGATCAACACATCATTCAGTCGTAAAAATTTTGCATTCTTGTGGTTTAGAAACTGAAATACAAGCTACACATGTTGTGTTATTTCCTTTCTAAACTTTTGTCTTTACAAAACATAAAAAGTGTATCTAGTTGTTAAGGAAAAGCAAGACATTTATTTCAACAGTGACATAAAAGAAAACTTGATGGCATGGTTTTATATGTTGATCTGTGGCTGTGGATTTCCATGTCCTCAAAATGACATTTATTTGATTTCAGTGTTTTAAAAAACGTAAAACAGCCTTTACACGGATTGAGTCTCTAAACGTTTTTCTGGTTGAAATTAATAAAAATAAAAATAAATGTAACATGCATATAACCAACAATATTCAACAAGTTACCTCAATATGTGGAACTATTATTCAAACATAAGTAATTTAATTCAAAAAACATAACTTAAATATGTGTAATTATCATTCAACTTGGAGTGTGTATCTATCATTTAACCATGATAATTAAAAAAAAAAAAAAGCTAAATAAGTGGCAAGCATAAGTAAACAAATTAGTACCTAGATAATCAAAACATGTTAATGATAAGAAGTCATTAACATTATATAAAAAAACAGCTATTTTACTCAAGTAAATGGTGTCATGTAAAAAACATTTAAACGGAGTTTAAATATCTGTTTTTCACATTTTTTGGAACAATGGTTGATTTTGATACAATGGAGAAAACAGAACAGGGGAAATAAAAAATTGGCCTGGCTTTGGGGTTAGATTTTGAAAATAAAGAAGAGAAGAGAAGTGGCAAACAACAGTAGCATGTGATTCCAAGAAAATTAAAATAAACAACCATGGGTTAGAGAAAGCACAACCACCACTAATCTATCAAGGTCAGCTGCTTTGATTTGAGCCAAATACTTAGCAAAAGATATATTGTAGAACATATTTGCCCTTGAAAAATACATGGCCTGTTCAATTGTCATCCGTGTAATTGTTGGGTTTGTGAATCCAGATCTTTGTGTTGATTGCTGATGTCTTCACACACATGGAAAGATACTAAAATTCAAGAAAATTGCTTCACTTGACCAAGCCAAAAAGATGGTAGTTCTACCAAGCAGTTCTCTTGTCCTTCTACACAGTCAGAGGTCATCAGACTCATATATGTATGCTCTGGTTCGACATTTCTTTGGAGAAGGTTAGAGTGCTATTTTGATCACATTGCTCTGCATTCAGTCCAACTGAAAATCCAGCACTTCCCATTTGATAGTGTTGTTCTTAGAGAAAGAACTTTTTTGTTGCTTCATTTGACATATACAAAAGGAAGCAAGCACCAATATTTAGCTTTGCGGAAATTCATGAAAAGTGACAAGTAAAGAAAACTGAGGAAGTTTTATGAAATTCCTATTCCCACAATAATGACATTTGAATTACATTACTTTGTCCCTAGGATTGTTGAATTGAGGCACTAAGGATATTATATCATTACCAATATAAATGTCAATGAGTAAATATACTACTGGAACAATGCTATGTAACCATCAAAATATATTAGTAAATTCATGTTTCCCCTTTCAAGGCATCGCAAAATGTATCTATGATACATTATTTGGTCCAAAGAATCTGAATAGACTTTGTTGGGTTGTGCGTCAAATGATCCAGACAAGCTTTATTTAAAGAAATTGGGACTGTAAGAACTATATGCTTGTTAAAATGTAAAAAGAACATAAATGCATGAACTTCATTTTTTCCAAATCCAACTCCACAGTGGCATACTTTAGCTAGAAGAAAATTTGACAAGGCACCAAAATCTACAGAAACATTAATGAAACAAGATAATTTATAGGAAATGTCACAGGATGTTGCATCAAAGTTATGGAAATTGTGGAGATTTGTATTTGTGCAAGGATGTTGCATCAAAGTTATGGAAATTGTGGAGATTTGTATTTGTGCAATCCCTTTGGCTTATTCCATGCTCAAAGTGGACAGAAATTTGTTAATTTAGTTGTAAATCCATTAATCTTTTAACTGTGTGCAATTGAGAATAATGTTGGTGTCCTGTTTTCATTTTTGTTACTTCAATGAGCAGGAGCTATCGATGATTAAGAATGAACATGGTTAAAGCAAGAAAAGATAAAGAATGCAATCTATTAAACTCTTTGCTCTTCTAGTTAAGGTTGTATTACATTAAAGGTATGTTTCACACTTTAATGAATCAACTCTGTACTGTAATAACCTTTACAATAAGAATAAATTTATCAGCTGATCAATGGTCAATTGATCAAGGATTGGTTGAAATTCGTTTCCTTTACAAATTTGTATTTTGATGTGCCTTTTTTGTCCATATCTACTCAACGAGCCTTCGGGCAACTAGTAAAGTTGCTCCATTATGTCCAAAGGGTCAATGGTTCAAATTATGGAACATCATCACATTATGCAGGATAATGCTACGTACATATGAGCCCACCCCAGTGCTCCTCATCGGTGAGACCCTTATGAACAGGGTTCACCTTTTCCTTTCTACTGTTACAAAGGCATAAAAATTTGCATACAAATACATTGTTTTGTGTGTGTATGTATGTGTGCATTTTCTCATGAATTGGGTATTGTGTTACAGGCTGGCTATTATTGTAGTGTCTGTGAATGTGTGGTCAAAGATTCAGCTAACTACTTGGATCATATTAATGGGAAAAAGCGTAAGTCTTTCATTTATTTCTAGCTTATGATTTATTTGTGATGGAGCACTTACCAACTGTTGACTGGGCATTTCATTAGATCAAAGAGCTTTGGGAATGTCTATGCGCGTTGAAAGGGCATCACTACAGCAGGTAACTCAATTTGTTACTGCTCTAAAAAGAAAAGGTTAATTTTGATATCTGTACCTTCTGTCTCCAATCTTTGCATTAATATCTAATCTATATGCTAACACCTATCGTATGAGGACCAAAAGAAAGAATTGGTTCTTTGTGGACAAATTCCAAACTAATTCTGTCTGATAAAGTTCCTAGTGTTATCAGTACGCCATCCAAAGGCTTTAGGCCAGTGACATGAAATTTCTTGGTCTGTTCTTGTCATATTACTGTTGATTTATCTGTCGGCCCAAAAAAGTTTAATTTAAGTTGGTCATGACAATACACCAGTTTCCATTTTGAGTAGCATGTCTTATGATATTACCCAATTACCAAAAACCAGAATACCAACCTCCGGGTACATTCTTTCTCATAAAAAGGCAGTTCTTTATCAGCTTATCTTGCTTCTACCCAAATTGCTTCCTTTGTTGCTTGGCTAAAGTATATGATATGATCTCAGGTTCAAGAACGATTTGAAATTCTTAAAAAGAGAAAAGTTGGGAGCGGCTTTACTGAGCAAGGTAGCTCTGTTTTCAGTCATGTTGTCTGATACACAGTATGTAGACTATATTGAACTAGAGAATCTGAAGTTAAAAATAAATTTCAAAGATTCAATTAATAATAGATGTAACTGGGGAGTGGGGAGTGAAATGTTGCTTTTCTAGATTGACCTTTTATGCCTAAATAATCTTTTTGAACCTGATGGGTAGTTTCATATTCCAGATTTGGATGATAGGATATTAAAACAGCAGCAAGAGGAAGAAGAACGTAGACGTCAGCGTCGAGAAAGGAAGAAAGAGAAAAAGGTAAATACTCTAATCATCTGCAACTCTGCATATGGGACTGGGTTTGATGAACTCCTGCTTCAAAAGTCTAATGAAAATTGGCTCTAAATAAATAAATAAAATAAATGATGGGATTATGAAACAACATACATCACAGAATATATTAATCTATATCCTAGCCATCATGGTGAAAACAATCAATCGAGATGAAAAAAGGATACAATAACTCAACAAGTGTTTATATTCCATTACTACTTGTATCACTGTTGTTTTCTGTGAGGAAAGCTGAGAGCATGATCCTCTCCTTCCTCGAGTAGGACCAGATGGTACTTGCTGGTATATTAGGAGAGTAAGTGTGCTGTGAGGGGAGATTAAAAACCAGATACAACAAGGTATAATGAACTCACTTAAAGTAATGGGTGATTGCATATTCGTATTTAGTAGGCTCTGAATCCAATGAATTGCAACTTTAAACAATAGAATTATGGAGTTTATGACTTTATACAGCAATTACTTCATACTTTGGTGAGATGATTTGTGGTGTAGCTGTGGATGCCTCCTGCCAGCAGGACGATCTTCAAAAATAAAAATAAAAACTGTACGTTAATTTCTTGTATGTTTTCTTTTTATGTTTTCTTTAGTGATGAGAGTATTCTTTCTTTTTCTTGAAAAATTTAAAAAGAAGTTTAGTGACTGGTGCAAGTGCGAATACAGTCTAAATTAGCACTTTTTGTTGCAAATTTTGATGATTTACTAAAATTTTATGCATGTTTAAAGATGAATGTAGCATCAATTGAAAGTTAACCATAAGTGAGAGACACTTAGATAGGTAAATCTTTGAGAAACCATAAATGAAGATGTGGTGAAGGGCATACTTGTATCCTACGATCCCCTTCGATTAATGATTATGGTTTGTACTGTGAACAGAAAGAAAAGACCGCTAGTGAAGATCATGAGGAGATCGATGCTGATGTCGCTGCCATGATGGGCTTTGGAGGCTTTAGAACATCAAAGAAGTGAAGAGTACTCTAGAATTCTCTATCATCCTAAAATACCTGAATGTGTTACTACGTCAAGGATGCATTTCCAAGAAAAACGTCTCCTAGCACTTGTCATCATGCCGCGTCAACATGGAGCAAGGTCATTGATCAAATGGATACCACATATATCTTTACAAGTCTCATGGGTTGATGTGCTCGCTAGAATGATCATTTGCTTACTTTCTAGTAATCCTTCTTGCACTGTCATTGAGGGATGAATTGTATCCTTACGTATATTTTTGGTAAATATTTTTTTGTATTATGGGACATAAATTGTTTCTTTTGTCATTTGGGGTAATTTTAATTATCTTCATAAAATTATAAAAGGACCCATATCATTAGACTTTGGAGTTGATTTGGAGTTTCTTCCGTAGTTGAGCCCTTGCAAATATATTTCTTGAATCATAAGATTTAAATCTTAACATGTCTTCTGTATATCAAATTCTCATGTCTTTTGATAGGATAATTCATTTGCCTCTAGGGAATGAAACCACGATGTTCAAGACAATTCACGGAAGCTAGTAGAATTCTTTGCTTTTAGTATGTTGCATGATACCATGATATTCAGTATTTTCATGTTTTTTTTTTCTGCTACATGAATAAAAACCATCAGCATTTACTAAAAATTGTGAAAATTTTGAGCATTTACATAAATCTACAGTAGTAAATGGATTATAATGAAATTTTAACACGATGGACCTTTTTCTCAGAAAAAGAAAGGACTTATGGCCAACATCCAACGCTAGCAGCGACCCATGCATTACACAGGTTGAATTCAATTTTTTGATTTAGGAGAATTGTCCAAAGACACAATATTTTACAAATATAATATAAATAAGAAAAATAAAGAACTCAACAATAACATAAAGAGAACCTAATATAAGTAAAGTAATGATTCATATGTTAATGCATCAAAATCAAAGAGGCCATGTAATTAAATGTCTGTTTGAAAAAACTTTTGTACAACATTATTAGAGACTACAATGATCTAATAATTTTATTAAACACTACCAGTTTCTCAAAAACATAAAACTTTTGAAACAATGATTCCTTTACATTTTCAAAAATTCAGGTATAATTATATTTAAACAGAAATTAACTTTTACACTTACATTCAGAAATTGAAATTTTATCAAACAGATCTTAAAACTCAGTATCAATGTTTAGAATTATATAAAAAAAATAGACATAGTAAATATCTCACTTAGTTGCAGCACTGCAACCATCAAATGCTCAGTATCAAAGACATTAAGCATCAATAGTCAAACTTCAATTGCAAGTCTAGGTATTCTAGTTCCTAACGTAACCTTCTAATTTCACTTTGACAAGTGTTGTATGCTCTAATGAAGCCACACTTTGGAGATTGATAGCTTCAATTATACTACAAAAATAGATTTTAATCATTTAAGGAATAGATATGAGCTTACCTCGAGAAGAAACTTGAGAAGAAAAAGAGCCAAACTTATATCAATAAAAAAAAAGGATTGAGTCCTCAATTTAGAGTTACTATAGTATTAATATTTTAAATTATATTTTTCTAGGGAACTCATTAAAGTGATTCAAACCTAATTAAGTCCAAGATTGAATATAGTGTTAGCGATTCAATATTAAATGACTGACAAATAACCACTAAGTGTGATGCATTTGTCTACAAAAAAATGCAAACACAAACATCAACTAAACTTATAACATATGATTGGGAAATTTTAAAAGAATGCATTTAATTAGCTAAAAAATTAACTTAAAATTGTTTTTTTGAGTAATTACTTCTAAACTAAAGGAAATATATCAACTACAAACAAACAATAGAAATTCAGATCTAAATATATCACAACTAATTTTTTAACACAAGAAAAAAATTACAACTGTAGATGAAAAATTATTTGTGAAGTAAAAAGAGAATAAATATTTTTTGAACTAATTATTCAAATAAAGAGAGTATACGATATTTAGTGAAGTAAATCAAATAATTTTAATTTATTGTTAAACTAAACTATTCCAATAGTTTCTTCAGTTTTGAAAGTGGAATATTTGAGTATGAACATTAGCTTATTTGAGTTGAACTCTTTTAATCATTTCTATTAATTTGAAATGCAAGTGCATATGGCCAAAGCCCATAATAGAATCTTAATTCAAGAGACTACTTCTCTAAATAAAAGTAAATAAATATTAATCTCACCATAATAAAGCCTATATGACCAACTGACGCTACATTGACCAGAAAACAAAGACAAATATATATATAAAAAAGAGTCTATTGCAATGGACTACATCCAAATTAAGAAAGAACATGGAGTAGATCTATGATATGAAATACAACTCCATATATCCAAAACCAAAAATTAAATTTTCCTATGAAAATAGGAAAACAAGTAGCCCACTTGATTCTAGAAAATTTGTTCTAGATTCAGTAAAGCTAAAAAGGTACAATAAAAAGTATATAAGCTTAACTCAGAACAACTAACATAATCAACCGGTGGTGCCTCTTGCAAAAAAATTTAAATCTGAATCACATGCATAATGGAAAATTGAAAAAATGTCTAACCAATCTCAAGATACAAACTCAGCTAAAAACAAACAAAATAAATTAAAACATGACATTAATGATCCTTGAGTTTAAAAAAACTATACATTAAGCCTCTTTATAGATGTAAAATAATAAAATTCGGAATAAGTAAAAAAGTGACATTCATATTCTAATAGTATTGCCATTCAGTTTGGAAGTGATTATTTTTTTTTAAAGGTGAATAAATGTGTATAAGGAGATATTCTGGTTTAGACGAAAGGTAGAATAAGTAACAGAATAAGTATTAGAATAAATAAAAAATATGTAGATTAATAATAATCAACTTGATTATTAAGATATATATCTAACTTAAAGTATGTATACATCTTATTATATATGTATTAATTTTTAAACAAAAAATAAACACACTTTATACATACACGTATTAGAATAACTTAGCGAAATAATTTTATTTTACCCTTCTTGTGGAATAACTATTTTGAAATAAGTAAATTAGAATATGAATTACTATTCTGAGTTTATTTCAATTTTTACACAATTAAATCGAATAATAATTTTTATTCTAGGTTTATTCCAAAACTCATTTTGGATTCAAACAAGGGCTAAAAGTATGTTATGTTTCCAATTCGATTAATTCTTGGTGTTTATAACATAAAAGATTAATACATGTGATTAAACTTTGAAATATGTAGGATATAAATGTGTTTTAGCATCTATGAGCAACTAATAAACAATTCATTTTAGTTACATGCAATTTTAAAGTGAATACTTTTTTCACACGATCTATGCTCAACTTGCTTCATTTGCTTTACCAAACTAAAACCTCAAAGGAAATGGTTATTGCAATCATCTTGGATGATTCAACGCTTCTACTTTGAAAGAAATAATACATTGCTAATTCTAGAAATCTTTGATGCAATAATGAAAAAAAGGCCTTACAAATGACTTGGAAAAGATCATGCAATTTCTTTGGAGTCACATTGTGAATTAAGAAGATTCAACTCATGATGCAAACATAGTTGACGTAGATAAAAAATTTCACTATAAAAATACCTAAACAATAACATAAATATAAGAGAAACCTAAATATGTCAAAGATTACAAAAGAAAATTATATCCAAGTTCACAGTACCAAGAAAAAATCCAAAAATTATTGAAATCGTTAATAACTACAATAACAATTAGAAAACATAAATATCTTAAAAAGAGTAAATTACCTATTTTAAAAGTGGTGAAGTAAAAAAAATCCGAGATATATTAATTAATGTAAAATGAATTTTGACTCATTTTATAATTTAATATAAATAGATATGATAGAAATGAGATGCAAGAAGACATTTCTAGAATCATGTGCAACTCATTTGAACTCAATTTTATGATTCTTCTAGTTAGGCATGTTTAACATGCTAAACATGGAATATTCACTACATGTCTGAAGCAATCATAAAGCGAAAAGAAAAAGGAACAATGAAAATGATGTTCATAATTCTAAGATATATTGAATTGTCTCCCAAAAGAAATGCTAGTTTCTTGAAAAACTTAAGATAGTGTAAATAGAACTTGGATACCTCTTTGATGATCTGTATCCCATTCTTGCTAGGCCCTTTTTCTTGAATTTCTAGGACCCTTGGCAAATGGTTAAGTTTTCTCGAAACCTGCTCGCTCGACTTCCTTTTCTTGGATTTCCTACGCTTCTCTTGTAACATTCTTCTAATCACCATATATTTGTAGAGCTCATTATCTATAGTTTTCAATGAAAGCTATAGCAAGCAAATGGCATTGTCTTTCTGCAAGAAAGATGACAAATTTTCAGCAGATGCAAAACTGGAACAACACTTGTGCATGTTTGGCCTTCTCCTCGATTCAACTAGTCAAGGTTTTTGTTTGGAAGAATTGAGACGCTGACAAAGAATCTAGATTTCTAGTTTAGTAAAATCAGAATTATGGAACCTTTTTCCCATCAAGAACACCATCAAATACTTGGCAGACCTGTCAATTGGGTCGTGTCGTGTACTTATCGTGTCAGACTTATCGTATTATCGTGTCTACCATTTTTTTATTAATATTTCTTGTATTGTGGAAAAATTATACTTGACTAATAATACAATAATTTTAAACATATATAAAATATATTTGTATTCAATTTGGTAATAATATGCTTAATAATTTATTATTAATGTTAAACGTGCATTAACTGGGTTCAATCAGTTCCAATCGTGTTAAATCAGGTAATAATCATGTCTAATCGTGTCAAATAAATTTATATTTATTAACCATAAATCACATAAATATTTCAAAATAATTAAAAAAATTTATAACTAAATTTTATCGTGTTATCGTATCGTGTCGTGTCATTTCGTGTAATCGTGTCGTGTCAAGAATTGACAGATTACTTGCTAGTAGAAAATTGGACAAAATAGCAAAAACCTTATAAAATATTTCTATTAATGTGACTTGGAGTCTAGCAGTTCTCGACCGACAGATACCATTAGATATGCATTCTCATCATTCCATCAAGAGTGATAAATATTTTCCCACATCAATAACCCAATATTTATCAAATAAAACCAACTTGTAACAAATATTCTAATTTTCATTTTTTGGCATAAAAGAGGATCAAGACAAAAACTATGTGCGACATAATTAATTATTAATATTTCAATTTTCATGAAATCTAAATATTTGAATGAACTCAACAAAGATAATCATAGCTAGCAAATGATCAAGATTTTTGTAGTATATTCAAAGGTGAAAAAAAGTTATGATTGCAGGTTGCAGGTTGCAGACCATTAACGCCAACTAATCATGAAGAAAAAAAATCATAAAAAGAAAACCAATACTTTTAAAAAGAAAACATATCCATCATTACCACCTGCATACCTTCTTGGAAGATGCCCAATGGATGGAGCCAAAGAGGAGAAAGTATTCACTGATCCATTAATAAGTTAGATTCTAGAAACGCAAAGGATCTGATCATTCAAACAACAGGAAACTTTGCATACACAGCGGCAACATCATCCATTACATAAGTAGAAGGAAATCAACAAGTGCAGAAGTACAAAGAGCAGCAAATAAAATTCAAATTGAATCACTCCTGAGGTACCATAATAATCGGATGAAAATTCAAATGGAATCTCTACCAGAATAACTTTCAAGCAAATAATAAAGCAGAAGTGCCATAAAAAACACGCAACACTCAAACAAAACAAATCAACCACAATTACACACAGAATTTAGCACACTTATCCATCAATAAACCCCATCCTCTTGTCATTACCAAATCTAATTTATGCAGAGACGAGGTCAGTTCTTCCCCAGCGAACCAGGAAGTTGCATTGAGACCAACAACAAACTCAGACCCGTCAAGAAAAACCCAACCTCCCTCAAAACCAAAACCAAGGGGAAGTCAAAATCAAGGGAAAAAAGAGACGGAGTGTGTAGGGTTTGGGAACACGGAGGCGGCGCTGTTGGTGACGTTCCATGAGTGAGGTTCAGGAGGAGGAGGAGCAGTGGTGCAGCAGTGGAAGAGGAAGAAGAGGCTACTTTTAGGGCCGATGAGAGCGAAGGCGGTGGAGGATCGAGGGAGGGAGAGTGCTGTGGGAGAATTGTACAGTGAATAGGGAGTAGAAGAGGGAGAAGGTGAGGGAGAACATTGGGTCTGAAGATTCTTTCCTGGATTTAGGGCTTGAATGGTTTTTTTTTTCAAACTCATGAGAATCTATATTCTCCATATTTAAAAGAAGCAAATTTAGCTTTATAAACAGAAAAAGATAAAGCAGTAAATGAACTTGCTCTTTTCTTCACCTGACACCACCGACATTAAGCCTTTTTAACTCCCCGAACTTTCTTTACCTTATTCTTCTTTTCCTTCCTCTGCTTCCTCGATTTTACAACTTTTGTTGCAAGGCATTCCTAATAAGCCTATACCTCTTCGCGTTATCAACAATGTCATGGATCCAATCGAACCCTGTCGACTACCCCTCCACCAAAATGCCTGCGGAGCTTGAAGACCAAGATGGTGTTCGGGTCCCTCACCTCGTACAGCTTTGCCAACTTCTCCTTCAACTCTCCACCTTTGAGACATTTGCTCTTCGAAGATGCAGGACGTCGACGACGAACGGCTTTTCCGGGAGAGGAGTCGGTTGGTCATGAATTTCCTACAGCGGATTGTCACGGCCTTGGTGTCCATCATTGTGGTTGTGCTCGTTGGATTGTTGACTGTAATAAACCATTTGTATTTGATTTACTACTGTAGTCACATTGGTTTTTTTTTTTAAGTGGTAATATATATATTAATTTAAAAAAATACTTAATTATAAGTTCTACCACCCAACATGCAAAAGATATTTCAATTTCTTTCCTTTAAGTATATGAGAAAATCAAAAAAGAGATATACAATAGACAGGACAAAGTAAAGACTAAGTATTCAGATACAAACTGAGTTTAAACATTACAAGTAAAAATCAAACAACAATTAATTAAAGGACTTGGTCATCCAATCAAGATATAGTAGTAGAAGTAGATGGTACCAAAAAACTCCTGTCTAGCTGAAGCCACAGGAAGATTATCTTGGCTAAGATGTGTTTGGTTCCAATTTTACTTGACTTAAAGTTTCACAAAGATTGTCCTGTCCAACTGCCAAGGTATCTGTCCATCATGAAATCAAAAGCAAAGTGTAATGAAATATTGAGTTAATATTTCGACTTAAAATTTTAAATATAACAACATTTCTATTAAACCATAAAGTTCAAAGAATTGCTAGAACTATGGAGTTCCACTCCTGATAAAGGCAAGCTAAATTTAAGTACATGGTAAGGAAAAAAATCTTAGAAATCTTGATACAGTTCAATATTTCAGGTGCACTAGAATTAAAGAAGTCCAAAATAACACTCCAGGCATTACAATGCAAAAAAACAAGAAGTAAAGTTGACTCCACAAGATAACTATAAATGTCATAGTGCAAAGAAGAATCAGCCCAATCCTTTTTTTTGCAAGTTAGCACTAAAAAGAATTTTATTATGACATACAAGTCAATCAAAAAGCTTGACTTTTAAAGGTGTTGTACTTTTCCAAATAGACTTCTTATACAAAGATCTGTATCCCCCATCATTTAAAATATTATAGCAACTTTTCATTGAAAATTCATTGTTATTGGAAAGATGCCAAGAGATAACATCATAACCATCACGTAATTGAATTGAAATGAGAATAACATATAATCTGATAGCACCAAAACTAGGAAGCTAAGAAAATTGGAACATTTTATTTTCAAAATACACTTGACCCTTGACATGATAAACCCATAACATCCTTTGCAAAGAACATTTCTTGTTTTTAGTCAAAGAATAAAAATCATATAAAGCATATTTTAAAGGGGTATTAGTACCCGAGTGATCATGCCAAAATAAGTTTTTATTACCATTATTCACTGTGAATCTCAAACATGTGTTAATCATAGGGTATTGTGTTTTTAATTCCTACCAAAGTGGTAAGGAATTCCTAGAAGAGACATCTAAAGGCCCACTAAAGCCACTATGATAGAGTTATTTACTTTTAATAAGAGTGGGCCATTTAAGACAATTATTACTTTCCAAGAGCTACCAAAGAAGCTTGCATTTAAGAGTAGAGGAAAACTTCTGATATTGATAATCCTCAGGCCATCTTGATTCTTATGCCTACAGATGTTTTGTCATTTCATTAATGGATACTTAAAGGACCATAAGGATTGGAAGTTCAAAAAAATCTTCTACGAATTCTATCTATTTCTTTTTTCGCTTTAACAGGTAAATGCAATATAGAGAGATAATAGGTAGGTATTGCAGAGAAGATTGAATTTCGAAGAGTAAGTCTACTCTTAAGGGATAAGTACTTGGATTTCCAAGACTTAAGCTTATCTATGATTTTATCAATAATTATAGTCTAGACATTGTAGGGTGCTTTACTATAATGTAGAGGAAGTCCTAAATATTGCAATGGAAGGGAAAACTGGGAACAACCAAGCATATCACTATATCTATTAGCTAAAGCCTCAAAAATACCAATCCTAATAAGAGAGGATTTATTTAAGTTAATTTTAAGCTCAACACAAACTTGAAAACAACATAAAATTCTCTTAGCCAATGTTTAGATTTGGAATAAAGGTAGGAATAAAGGTAGAATTGGAATAATAATTTTGTTTGATAAGTCAAAAAGTAGAATAAAAGCGAAATAGTAATTCTAGAATAGCTATTTCATTGGAAAGGTGAAATAAAGTTATTTCGCTAAGTTATTCTCGTATATATACGTATATGATGTGTTTATTTTTTGTCTAAAAATTAATACATATATAATATAATGTATACATATTTTAAATTGATATATATCTTAGTAATCAAGTTGATTATTATTAATTTACATGTTTTTCATTTATTCCAATACTTATTCTGATATTTATTCTATTTTTTATCTAAACTAGAAGATCTCCCTATACATACTTATTCACTTTTAAAAGAAAATCACTTCTAAATTTAATAACAATACCATCAGAATACTAATACCACTTTACACTTATTTTTACTTTTCTTATTCTACATCCAAAGAAGGGCTTAAGATTGATAGTGTAATGACTAGAAGGTTCCAAGAAAATAAAAGTATTATCAGTATATTATATATTTATTACCTTTGGTCCATTATGAGGGAATTTAATACTTTCAATAAGATTATTTTACCTTCCTAATTTTAACACCCTATTTAGAATATGGGTAAAATGATAAACAAGAGGGGAGATAAAGGATCACCCTACCTCAGTCCATTTGAGGCTCCAAAAAAGCCTCTAGGGGATCCATTGATCAGGATGGAAAATTTTGCTGAATAGATATACATTTTGATCCAAGCTATGCATTTTTCACCAAATTGAAAACCTTCAAGGAAATCTATAAGAAATTCCCAATTAACGTTAACAAAGACTTTTTCAAAGTTTAAATTAAGCAGTACACTTGATTTGTTTGTAGAGTGAAGCAAATGGAGTATTTTTTTTGAGCCATAAGAAAACAATCGCTGAAATTATGTCCTAAGAGAAAGGTACAGTGGAAATCATCAAACAAAGAGTTAAGAACAGGTGTCAACCTAGTAGCAAGGCATTTAGAGATAATTTTATAACTACTGTTTAACAAACTAATAGGTCAAAAGTTTTGAATTCTTTCTGCTCTTTTCTTTTTTAGGATAAGTGCAATAAAGGTTTTGTTAATACTACTCAAAGTGTCAATATTATTTGATTGATGGAAATACTGAAATAATTCTACCAGATCATCCTTAATCACATTCCAAAAGTGGTAGTAGAAGTAAACCTAGGTGATTTCTCTACTAGTTAAGAGAAAACACTTTGTTTGATTTCTTCCACTAAGAGCAAGATTTCAGGTGATTGAGGTTAAGGTACCTTACAAGGTAAAAAACAATAGAGATGAGACAAACCATAGAAGTGATTTGTGATAGAATTACAAATTAGTGAAAGGCATTCAGACCAATTATCATTAATAATTAGAGATGAGATAAAAAATTTCCTTATTCTGCAATTTACTATTTAATAAAAAAAAAGGAGGTCTTTAAATCTCCTTCCTTCCCATTGTATGTGAGAACGTTATTTCTAATAAATTTCTTAACTAAGAAGAATATTGAAATGTTCTCTTTTCAAGGATTGCTTATGCAACCAATCATCCATATATAGAGTTGAGGACTAAAACATTCAACTTGCGAATGTCATTTTCAATCTCATCTAATCTAGCATTATAATTATTTCTATGAGAGAGAAGCCAATTTTTTTAGCCTCCTTGACTACTTTAAGTTTGTAAGAATTTTTTTTAATAGGATGAGCACTAGGTAAAAATTCTACCCAAGTAGCATGAACCAAACTCTCAAACCCATCAGAAAGCAACCATAACCTATAAAATTTAAAAGGAAAGGGTCCCTATCCTAGAGGTTTAGTGTCTAGACATATGGAAATGTGATCAGAGATCAATCTAGCTTTTCTAGTGCAATTGGATCGAGGGAAATGTGATCTATAAGGCTAGAATTAACAATAAAATTATTGAAGTTTCCCATTAGTGGGGAGTATGTAGATCTATTTGATTTCTCGTAAGAAAATCTAATGAGGTTGAAATCTCTACCAACAATCCAATCATCACCCACTAAACTATATAATTCACAGAGCACATCTAAAAACTGTAATTTTAAAGGAAGAGTGCATGGTCCATACACTCTAATGAGCCGCCAATTGAATGAGTTAGAGAGATTCTGAAACTGGATAGAAAGAGAAAAGGTGTAACGACCAGAGCCATTACCACAAAATCCAATAACCTAATTAAAATTAACATAATTAAATGCCTAATTTATAGAATAATTAATGGCTAACTGAAGGCATCTAGACTACCAAGAACCTGTAGCGTGTGGCTAGTCACCCCCAACTATATGCACTAGTATAACATTGCTAACCGTTTGCACCTACAATTGGAAAACATGCGTAAGTGGCCAGAAAGTCATGCAACACACACTCGATGAAAAACCACGAGAAACAAGACAAAACCAGAGATATAAAAAACCTAATCGGACTTTAAAAACAGTTTTCAAAGCTATTTTTCAATCTTTCCAAAATCACCGAAAACCACCCATATAGCAAAACCAGGTCCTATTGGCCAAAACCCATGGAAATATGCATGGGAAAACCAAAACCACACAAGGAGTCAAGTTGGTCGGTGCCAAGTAATCAACTTTGGCCACAAGCAGACCACTAAGGCTATCTCAGAATGTACACTACCATGGACAACCACCATGTGGAGGAGTCGGTCCGTCCCGACGTTCCTCAACCTGAGGAACCCTCAAAAGGCTAACCTTACATCCAGAAAGCCTACTAACCCTACTACTGGGCGAGCCATCCCTCCATTTGAGGGACAAACCACAAGGTATCTCCTCTCGACGTCCTAATTCGGTGCTTGAACCTTACTTCTAGGCTCTACCAGCACCTACCATGACTGATACTCGTAGCAATCAAGGTATCATAGTCAGCTACTCAAGAGTCTCATATCTTCTAAGTCTGCTGTCATGATACTACTAGGTACAGATAGTACCCTAGGTTTTGGCACTCTGAGCAATTGGAGTCTTATACCTCCAAGTTCGGACAGGACCTCGACCTACGGATCTTAGCTTCATCCTTGTGAATGATAATGTAGGAGTTTTATACCTATGTGATTTGATGGACACTGGCCTTTAGTCTTTTGGTCTCTAACCTCAACCTAGGTAAGGCACTCGATCACCCGAGAATATTGTCACACCCTCTGGTTCAAACAACACGACCTATCGGTCTCTTGGTCCACCAAACCAAAAAACCACGGAAAGCTCTTTTTAAAACATTGACACATTAGCTTTGAAATCTATTTTCAAAGTCATTTATAATTTGCCAAATTATTTGTAATATCACAACACCATTTAATAAGGTTATCTACATATATATATATGTAGATATTCCAATTTTGTAGTCATTTGGCGACAGACTTTCCAGATCATGCTCTGGCGACGGTGGACCTAACCTGACCCTTTAAACCCAAAAATAAGCTAAAACATATCCTATAACCCAAACTAGTAGCCCGAGCCCAAACCAAATACCATAGGTCCAACCATAAATCCATTTCATCCCATAAAAATAATAAAATAAACTAAAATCCCAAAATAAAACCTAAGCATAAACCTAAAAAAAAAGAAGAACTAAAACCAACCTAAGCATGAACCTAAAAAATAAAATAAACCAAAAATAAAACCAAGCCTAAACCAAACCTAAAATAATAATAAAATGAATAAAAATAAACTAAAACCAAAACAAATCTAAACCAAACCTAAAAATAAAAAAATAAAAAAAAAACCCAAAAATAATAAACCAAAATAAGCCCACACAAAGCCCATGTAAACCCAACTCATCTTCACCATCCATTCAAAAACCCCACATCCGACGTCTCTCATGCAAACATGTGCCTTATAAAAGCCACCCATCTTCATAAGAAAAAAGTGAAAAAAAGAGGGACAAAAAAAGAAACCCTAGCATACACATGGAAGAGAGAAAGAGAGAGAAGTCCATCGTAGCCCAAGCCTCCCTCCATGTCCAGCAACCGTTGCCACTACCAGAGGACGTCCAAACATAGCCTACATGAAGGTATACCTCGTCTCGTTGGAATTGATTATATGGTCGTTATTTCCTTGTTTCCAAAGCATGCTAGTGTATGTTTGAGGGTTTTCTCGCCGTTTTATCCCGATTCATCACTTTACTTGAGTTTTCCGGCGATGGGTCGCTGTCCACGCAAGGCCATCGATCCTTGAGCGTGAGCGGTGATCCCTCTCCCTCATTTTGCATGCATCATGTCTTCCTCCATGCTCGCAGTCCACACAATCCCAATGGCCACGCACCATGTCCAAAAACCAACCACCTACAACCCATGAACCAAAGAGCCATGCACCACGTTCGAAATCGACTGCCTTCAACCTAGACCAAACGTAGCCTCCTTTCCATGCATAACCACACCAATCAGACGTCTCCCTGACCAACCAACACCACGTCCAGCAGTCCCCCAAAACCCTAGACCCATGTGAGAGAGAGAGAGAGGTAGCCCATGAATCACCACCTCCAAAACCCTAGACCTATAAGAGAGAGAGAGAGAGAGAGAGAGAGAGAGAGAGAAAGGGAGAGAGAAACCAAGCCATGTCACAACCGAAACCTTAGACCCATATATGCAGGAGAGAGAGAGAGAGAGAAAGGAGGGAAGTAGGTCCTGTAACCCTAGATCAGCCCATGCAGGCAAGAGGAGGAAGAAGACCACTTGTCGCCATAACGGTGTTAGAAATATTACATTAATTTTGATGATTATTTACTTGTGCATATTTTCATAAATATTATAACTTGAAAAGATATAAAGTGTCTTATCATGAAATCAAAAACGGCATACCGGCATCAAGAGCGGCAGACCGTTTCAGCACAAATC